>NPFG01000170.1:0-76536 GCA_002288965.1 Xylaria sp. MSU_SB201401 | reverse complement strand
ATTAGACTAAAAAATATTTAAATGTTATTTTAAATAACTAAGATTTTAAATTTTTTATAAACTTATAGTAATATATTTAAATATACTTTAAAATATATCTTTTTTATATTATAGTTATAATATTTATTTACTAATAGATAGACTAAAAAATAAATTTTAATTATTAAATCTATTTTTAAGTATTATTTTTATATTTTAAAAAATCTTATTTAATAAAAAGACTTTATATCTAGGCTATAATTTAAACTTAATAACGTTAAAGCTTTAGCTATAAGTTAAACCCTTAGTAAAACTATTTTAAGCTTTATTTTTAATTTTATTTTAAAAATATTTAATAATAAAATAGTATTATAATATAAAATATAAGCTTATATTTTTATAAAAGGTTAAAAGGTTTTATTATATTTATATAAAAGCTATAATGTTTTTAAAGTAGTTATTTTTAAATATAAGTTTAAATAGTAATTTATAAGTCTATTTTATTAAAATCAGCTAGTAATAGTCGGGTGCTGCCCTATAGCATACGCTAAGCACACGGCTATAATAGCCACTTTAGCTACTATAGCCTTATTAACTAGCTACCTAACTCATTTAGCTATAAGGTTTATTTTAAGCTTACTTATATCGGCTATATAATATATGTAAAACTTTAATAAAGTAAGTATAAGGCTTTATAGCGCTAAGTAAAGCCTGTCAGGGTCATTAGTGGTGCTAAGGGTTAACACTACCGGTAGGGTTAATTAATAATCTCGGTGATTACGTTAGTAGATAACTTAGTGGAGTTAGTGGGTTTTATAGAGCTTATAAGAGGTTTCCCAGAAGGTGTGTATAGGACCCGGGGTTTAGTTATACTAAACCGACCCACTAACCTAAGCATTAAATAATTTATTATTTTAAGTGGCTATAAATCTTATTAACTAGAGTTTATCTAGGTTAATCTTTTTTATATTTAGCTAATAAATATAGTGTAGACTTAGTATTATTAGCACTAAATCTATTGTCTTTTTAACTATATAGCTATTAGAATTTCTCTTTATTTAGCTACTTAATAATTAAATAACTTAATCTTTTAACTACTACTTTTACCTTTTACTTTATAGTAACCTACCTGCTATAATCTTTGCTTTTAATATTATTAAAATCTATTACCTTTTATTATAACTAGTTTATACTCCTTATAAGACCTTTTATAGCCCCGCTATTATATACCTTATAGTGTATCGCCTTTTTATAGGTTATAAGCCCGGCATTTTTACTACTAATGTCTTTTTAGCGCTGTTTTTAGCAAGGTTATAGTGGCTTTTACCCTTTTACCTACTTTTAACGCTAAGCACTTTATGGCCTTTTTAGCACTCACTTTTTAGCACTAATTAGGGCGTTAAACTCTTGATTTAGCCTTTTTTTACCCCCTGTCTTATTAGCTAAACATATTGCTAATACTCTTTTTTACCTATTATGAAACGCTTTAGCCTAGACCTTAATAATCTTATTAAAAAGACTATTAAAGCCTTAATTAAGACTGCTAATATGCTTATTAGCAATTATAATAAGCAATTTTAATATTTTAACGACTAGTTTACTAACGTTAATAGTAGATTTTAAAGTTTTTAGTATATTATTTAAAACTTATAAACTATTATAACTAATTTAATAAACGCTGTTACTACTTTTAACACTTAATTTTTGGCTACCCTTTTCACTATTATACTTGTTATACTAGCTATAACTAGCGTTAGTCAGTTTACTAAGCGATTTATTAAACTAATAGCTTTTTTTACTAACTTAACTATTTTTTAAGAGTAAGTTAGGCGTAAGATAATTAAAAAGATTAATACCTTTATTATAAACTATTAGTTATAAAGGTAAAACAATTATAACTTTTAGTTATAAGGCTTAAATATTTTGTTTAAAGTTATTAGCTTACCTATTTTTATTAAAAACCTTTTTATATTTAAAGCTTATAGCGATTTTAATCAGGCTATAGTACTACTTTTATTATAAAATAGCTGTAAGCTAATTTTATAAGGTAATATTAGCTATTATAACGACTTTATAACAGCTTTTGAAATGCTAACTATTTTATATAAGCTTAATAATAAACTTAAAAGGGACCACCTAATCTAGGTCTTTTATAACCTAAAGTATATTATAAGTATTAATCTTAGCACCTTTAATGCTAAATTTAATACTATAATAGCTAAATTAGCTAAAAAGAGTGCTAAAATTAAGCTTATCGACTATTATAATAACTATTTTAAAGCTTTTAAAAAGGACTATTTATTTTAGATTAACTAAATATAATAAACTCTTAAAACCTTTAGGGCATTTTATAATGCTACTTTTAGCGTTATACCTGCTATATTTTTAGTAGAAACCTTTATAGCAAATGTTTTATAAAATAAATAGAACTACTAAAAGCTTACCTAATAGTCTGATAAGCCTTTTACCTAGGGCGCTAATTATATTATAAACTAGCCTTTAATACTTTTTAGAGATAATTTTAAAGGGCGGTGTGGTGGCTATAGGGGACGAGGTGGCTATAAACCACTTAATAATACTACTAAAACACCTACTAATAGCGGTAATACTAGCACCTAGTCTATTTTTTAAGTCTAGTATAATCTACTTTTATAGACTGTTAATGTGATTATTATTTAGCCCGCTGAACTGCTTTTTAATTTATTATAATTAGTTAATAATATAGCGGCTAAACTAGTAGCTTAGGCTTTTTAGCTGTATAATACCGGTAGCACCTGTTATATTTATAATAATTTTAGCTGGTTTAATGGCTATAATGCTTTTATAAAGAGTGTGGTCTTTATAATTACTGCTAAAGGCTTTTTAACACCTTGCGGTTTAGGCATTATTAAGCTAAAAGTTTACTGCTTTAGTTAAAAATATAGTACTTTTATTTTAAAGAAGGTGTTATTTATTTTAAAATTTAGTATAAATATTGTTTTAAGGGCGTTGTATTACTTTTTAGGGGGTTTTTAGGGGATTTATATTATTTAATAGCAAAATAAAGCTTTAATTATATTAAACTTTTAGCAGTTAGGGTTTTATTTCTTTTTAAAAAAGACGCTTTATACTTTTAACTAAAGTACTAATAACTATATTATTAAAGGGTCTGGACTATTACTTTAAGTGCTATAAGGGACTTATACCCTTTTTACTAGTTTTAATAGCGAGACAGTTATTATTATAAGAGATAAATTAGTAGACCTTAAGGCTATAAATAGCGAGGCTTAGTTTAATAGCCTTTATTTAGGTAGTTTATTTTCTAATGCCTTTTTTAAAGCTAAACCTTTTAAGCTTTTAAAATTATTAATATTATAACACTATTAGCTAGGCTATATAAGCCTACCCTTTTTAAAAAAGACTGCTAAAATCACTATTAGACTCTTTAAGTTTAACTTAATTAATAATTAAAACTTTTTCTGCGCTAAATACGCTATAAATAAAGCTGTTAAATAAGTAGTTACCCTTTTAATAGCTAACCTAGCAGTTACTTTAGTAGTTATAATAGGTAACTTAGTAACTATTAAGCTTTTACTTTACTTTTAAATGCCCTATTTACTAATCTTAGTGGATTAGAAGACTTGCTATAAATAGGTTTAACTGTTAAAGGACAAGTTAGTATCTACTATATACTTTATTATAAAAGAATGTTTTAAGGGGTTTAATAATTGTTATAACTGTTATTTAGCGTATTTTTACTTTAACTCTAGTATTAAAGTTGATAATAGTTTTATAAAAGACTAGTTAGGTATTAAAAGTATTAGTTTTAACACCTCTAGCCTTTATATATATAAATAGAATGGTTTAGTAAAATGCTTTATTAAGATAATCTTCGACCGCCTACAAACTATTTTATAAGCTTTTAGCCTACTGCTATACCTTTAGTGTTATATTATAACACTTATAGTAGACTTAGTAAACTATATAGCGGTTATTAATAAGGACTTAATCTTTTATTAGCTATTATAAAATAAGCTAAAACCTGCTATAATACTTTATATACCCTTGTTAAAGCGCTATAAAGTTATAAGCTTTAAGTGTTTAGTTATTATATTATATAAATAAAGGGTTAAGGTTTATAAGTTAGTAAAAAGGGCTAAACTAGGACATATTATAGCGACCCTGAGCACTAAAACTTACCTAGTTTATATACTTAAACGGCACGCTATTTAATAGATAGCTATTATAAAGCTTTTAGAATTAGCTATTTTAGCCTTTTAGCTACTTATTTTTAGCAACCCTATTACTACTAGCACTACTAACTTACCCCCTAAATTATCCCCTAAAACTATTAAAGATTATAACAGTTTAGAAAACGTTTTAAACCGCTTAAAAGACTTAAATAATAAAGAGTTAATTGTTAATAACCTGTTTTAGTATTATATACCCTTTAGTACTACTTTTAGTATAAGCATTAGTAATCCTTTTATAAAAGCTATTATAAAAGGCGATTTAACTACTATTTTAAAAGGTTTATAAAGAATAAGCACTAATTAAACTACTAATTAGACTGCTATTTAGCCTATTAAATAAATCGCTAAACCTTTTATAATAGTAAAATTACCTTTTATAGCACTTATTAAAAGAAAAAAATATAGTATAATAGATAATAAGATTAAGCCCCTGCTTAACTTTATAGATATTAACTTAACTGTTATAAATATAGTAGTATAAAGCATTGTTTATACTATTATAGCGGCTTTAAAAAAGCTTAAAAGGCTAACTTTAGTATTAAAGACCTTTAACTAAGAGAACTAGCTAGTAGCTATTAAAGCTAAACTTAAATAGCTATTATAGTTAAAGGTACTACAGTTTATAAAGGCTTTAGGTTTAAATAAATGTGCTATTAATAATAAATAGGTATTAAAATGTAAGCTAAACGCTTTAGGGTAGATTGCTAAGTTTAAGGCTAGGTTAGTGGTTAAAGGCTTTAAATAAGCCCTTGGCACTAACTTTTTAAAAACCTTTGCTTTTATAATTATACTTTTAACCTAGCGTTTACTACTAGCTTTAACTACTATTAATAACTAGGAGGCAGAGTTAATAGATTTTATAAAGGCTTTTTTTAATAGAGACCTTTTTAAAACAATTTATAATAAGCTACTAAAAGGCTTTATAATGCTATTAGCTAACTTAGAACTATTATAACTAGTTATTAAAACAGTTATAAGTCTAGAACTTAATAAGTCTTATTATTATTAAAGGCTTTATATAGCTTAAAGTAAGCCCTAAAGTAGTAGTAAAAAAAGCTTACTAAATTATTAAATAGTTTAAGGTTTAGGCCCCTAGTTAATGACTTTTTAGTATATTATAATAGGCTTATAAGGCATTTTATAGTAGCTTATATTAATAACTGCTTAATTTTAAAACTTAGTAAGGCTTATATTAAGTAATTAAAGCAGGAGATTAATAGCATATACTTTATAGAGGATTAAGGCCTTGCTTAGTAGTTTTTAAGTGCTAAAATACAGCGGAATAGAGCTAACCGCAGGCTTTATTTTAGCTAGCTATAGTATATTAAGCAAGCGCTAATTAAGCTAAATTTAAAAGACATTAAGTCTATTAAAGTACTATTATAGCCTAGTGTTATAAAGGCTAAAGACGTTAGAACTCCTCTAAATCTAGCAGATAAGCATTATTATTTAGTGGTTATAAGCACCGCTAACTACCTAATATAGATAATTAGACCTAATATAGCTTTTAGCTATTAGTAGCTAGCCACTTATATATAAGCCCCTTATAAACTATACCTTTTTACTATTATAAAACTATTTAAATACTTAAAAGGCATTTATTAACCTTGTTATCTACTACTTTATTATAAGAGATTAATAGCTTTTATATAATATATTAAGCGACTTTTTAAGTTGCCCGCTTATAGTATATAATAATAGCGACTTTACTAAGTGCTTTAAAACTACTAAGTCTACCTAAAGCTATACCACTATAGTAGCTAATACTATTATAAGTTAAAAGGTTAAAAAGGCTAGTATAATAGCACTTTTTACTTTAGAAGCTAAATATATAGCACTAACTAAAGCCGTTAAAAAGGCTTAATAGCTATAAGGTCTTTATACTAAAGTTTAGCAGCTTATTCCAGGGGCTATAGCGCTATATAGCGATAATATAAACGCTATAACGACTATTAAAGACTTTAAACACTACTAATATATAAAACATACCTTAATAAAATTTATATATACTAGGGAAGCTTAACGCGCTAAAGATATTAATATATGTTATATCTCTATTAAAAATATGGCTGCTAACAGCCTAACTAAGCCCCTAAAGTCTATTAAATAGCTGAAGTTTTAGCGGATGCTAGGGCTTATTAAGCAGCACCCTTATTAAAAAGGCGTGTTAAAATCAGCTGGTAATAGTCGGGTGCTACCCTGTAGCATACGCTAGCCACACAGCTATAATAGCCACTTTAGCTACTATAGCCTTATTAACTAGCCACCTAACCCATTTAGCTATAAGGTCTATTTTAAGCTTACCTATAACAGCTATATAATATGTATAAAGCTTTAGCAAAGTAAGTATAAGGCTTTATAGCACTAAGCAAAGCCTATCGGGATCACTAATAGTGCTAAAGGTTAGTACCATTAATAAGATTAGTTAATAATCTCGGTAATTGCGTTAGTAGATAACCTAGTAGAGTTAGTAGGTTTTATAAAGCTTATAAAAGGTCTCCTAAAAGGTGTATATAAGACCCAGGGTTTTGTTATACTAAATTAACCTATTAACTTAAGCACTAAACAATCTATTATTTTAAGTGGCTATAAATCTTATTAACTAGGGCCTAGTTAGGTTAATCTTTTCTATATTTAGCTAATAACTATAGTGTAAACTTAGTGCTATTAACACTAAATCTACTATCCCTTTAACTATATAGCTATTAGAATTTCCCTTTATTTAGCTACCTAATAATTAAGCAACTTAATCTTTTAACTACCACTTTTACCCTTTGCCTTATAATAACCTACCCGCTATAATCTTTACTTTTAATACTATTAAAATCTATTACCTTTTATTATAACTAGTCTGTGCCCCTTATAAGACCTTTTATAGCCCCGCTATTATATACCTTATAATATATCACCTTTTTATATATTTAAAGTTATAAAACAAGTTAATTAATTAGTATATAAACTTAAATTTTTTAATTATTTTAAAATTTGTAATATTATTTTTATAAATTATTTTAAACTAACACTTTTTATAAACTATTTTAGCAAGGTTTTTTTTTCTATTTTAAAAAAATATATCTTAAAATATATAATAAAAAGATTATAAACAAAAATCTTAATAAAAAAGTATTTAATAAAATAAAACAGATTAAAACTAAAATATTATAAATAGCTTACTTTAATAAATATAAATAAAGCAGGAAACTTATTAATAAACTATTATATAAAAAGACTAATTATAAAAAAAATTAGTAAATAAAGTATAATTACCTTTATATAATATATAATTAGGCTTAAGTAATATTTTAGTCGTCTTTTTTAATATTGTGATAAAAGTATCGGCATTTTTAAAAAGGGGTACCTATTACCTAACCCTATTAAAAAGACCTTACTATAAATAACTATTTTATATACTATAGTTATACTGTTAGTTTTTACCCCCTTTACAACTTAATATAATCTAGTACTTTAGACAGACTAGACAGGGTCTAGCCTATAACACTGAGCCTACAGAGTACTATAGTGTAGTATGCTTAAGAGGAGGGGGTAATAAGGGGCCGAGACGGGACCTAGGTACTTATAGTATGTATATGTACTCAGTAAGTACCTAAGTACTGTACTCACCTGGAAACCGCTATGAAATTCTGAACTTGGGCAATGGGTGAGCGTTTTCAACTGTAACCTTATTTTAAATAAAGGTAAATTTTGAAATACTCGAATAGCGTCTAACCTATAAGATATTTCAAGTTAGAAAAATGTGATAGCTCTTGTTTAAAAATATCAAATTTGTATTTAGAAACGTTCTCCAACATCATATTCTAAGACCCCTCGGGAGCGGTATGGTAGGTACCTAGGTATCTACCCAGGTATCTACCCAGGTATCTACCCAGGTAGGTTTTTTTACACAGTACAATTTGAATTTCAGATACAGCTACCTACCCATACTTATTCAGGTAAACCTTTAGGCAAACAATGCCCAGAGTTAACGCAAACACCGCCATCACCGAGTTCATATTCATTCAAATTTTATCGGTTAAAACTTGATATCTGCAACAGTACGCTCTTAATCCTAATTCATAGCATGCCAACATGTACAGTGATCATCTAGTATAACCTCCGTCTGGCCTATCTCAGGCACCGGGGTAATGTATCACTTCAGATATTTAATAACGTTCTCGGATACCAGTCGTCTGGTATACCTAGCGTGACGATGTACCAAATTACAGCTTACGACGAGGGTAAGCTGCCATCCTCCAAGACTTTTCCCTCGGGTTCTCGCGCCTCTTATAGATCAATCAAGCTTTCCTCTACGGCAGGCTGTCGAGGTGTATGATGCGGAGCTGACGGGAAAGGGTCGTGATTGAACCCTGTGTAGCCGGGAACGCTTGGCTGATAGGCCTGACTGAATTGACCCGCGGGTTGCTGCTGCTGCTGCTGTTGTTGTTGCTGCTGTTGCCAATATTGGTGAGAATTTGGCTGAGCTACCTGTGGGTATTGCTGGGGCTGCTGGGATGGTTGAGACGGAGGCTGTGCAGGTTGTACACTGACAGAAGCAGGCGTTGGAGGGACAGATTGCCTATTGAAATTGGGCGCCTGGTGTAGGTTGGGGTAGGGCGACTGCGCGGTCTCCAGAGAAGCCGTTGGTGTGCGCCCGTCAGCGGGTAATGAGTTGTTGTAATAGTATGCCGCACTAGAGTCTGCTAGAGTTGTCGGCGCTGGTTCACGAGCTTGATTATGTGGCGTTTGAGGTGAGGGCTGTGGCAAATGATTAGACTGAGAGGGTGTGGGTGTATGTTCTGGCGGGACGAAGTTTGGCTGAGTGGGATACTGCATGGGAGCTGATGGTGTCTGCTTGTGGTAGCTGTCGTTCCGTTGTAATGTGTGTGGTGGGTATTGGCTGGCAGAAGGCATGGAAACTGATGGACGCTTGTCAAAGTTCGCGTATTGCGGCTGTTGTTGCTGAGCATAGTCTTGAGTTGGGGCCCGGTGGCCAAAGTTTTGGGGCTGTTCGCCAGTGTAGAAATTCTCTGCTCCTGAAGAGGAGCCACCAGGAGCAGAACCCAGGGTAGGATAAGGGTTGGGCGCCTGTCTTAAGCTGGGAACGTTGTAGCCACCGAGACTGTGTTGGCTATAAGCCTTGGAAAGACGTTCCTCTAGCATCCTGTCGTAGTAACGCACGACTGTAGATAGCTTGGAGTGCAAATCCAATAAGGTGTCTGTATATAGAGTATTAGCAGCGGAATTAAACTTGTTTAACAGTATGAACACTCACCATGTTTGCTCATAGTTTCACCGTAAGTGCGCGCAAGTTTAGGTCTTAATGTCCCAATCGAATCATAGAGTTCCTGTATCTGAGGTTCCCTTAAAATGGTGCCTGGAGGTTGCGTTTGCAGCCTATCTACCAAAGTTGAGAAAAGATTGATATTTTCCGCCTCTACCGGGCTAAGTTCGTAGTCATTTTTGGGAAGAGTGAAATTTGTGGCCGTGACATCATTTGAACTATTCGTCTGTTGCTTAAGGGCAGCAGCATGCCGCTGCTTCTGTTCTTCCATATCGGCTAGCGATGCAGCGATGGCAGCCTTCAGATCCTCGTCCTCTTGTTCGGCTTCTGCGGATGGGGCTGGGGCTTTGGTGCTGGGTTGAATTGCTGATGGTTTGTTGTTGGTAGGGGGGACATATCCCCGCGAATGAGTTTGAACCTCTTCGAGGCTCATAGCAAGAGCCTTTTTTAGGTCTTCGTCAAACGCGTCGTCGACCCGAGCATCACGTGGCTGCATGCTTGAGGTACTCCGGTTCTTATGGGGGAACGATGAGACCGTAGGCGAAACAGCGTCTGGCGCAGGAGCCCCTTTGCTGGACCTATCGGTTAGCCTAGTGTAGCAGCCGTCATCAACTCGAACAGCCTGCATGATTCCCAAGTGAGGCAATGCAAGAGTTTTAGAGGAACACTGTTGATCGAAACAGTTTCCACAGTTACGGCAATGGTGTTTTCGGTTGGTGAAGGTGAATGCGGTCCGACATCGCATACACACGTCGGAGTCGATCCATTCGGGGGGCTAAAATCAAAAGGTAAGCTTTGTAGACTAAGTAAGTGGTATGGGGATGGTAGGACGCACGGCACTACTATCAATCATACTACTTGAAACAGTTACTCTGGGAGGAAACTGGTAGCCCTCCTTCTGCAAAGTCCGGTAGACTTCGTTAATGTACTGTAAATCGTAACGCCCCTCGGTCGCGGCGGCCCAAGATTGGATTAACTCCAACATCTTGGCTCGGACATCCTGGTTCACAGCCGCGGGACCGACGGCATGTAGGAGGGAGACGAGGTTATCCATGAATTCCCGCGACGCGATCTCGACGAGGAAGTGTGAGCCTCCATTTTTGACACACGTGTCAGTGAGCTAGAGAGGAGTTAGCGAGACGATGACGCGGGTTCTGTGAAGGAAATGTGAATCTCGTACGTTCAGAGCGCTTAACTGCGTATTGGGGTTCTTGTTGCCTATGCGACGCTTGAGCGAGCGCATAGCTTCTTTCGGCTGCACCGTCTTCGAGCGTATGACATCAGATATTTCAAGGTTGAGGGGGATATCTTCACTGCAGGGAGCAAAAGTGTTAGCCGTGCACGCGGAGACTATCTGATTTCGGCGGGATACCATACAGACTACTGCCAGTGGCCTTGTCAATCTGTTCATCCAGGGCACTGTTGGCCGAGGATGACCACCAACCTCCCATCATCGTGTAGGTGGTTTTGTCACGGACGCTCGGCGTGCCAACCCGGGTCGAGTGACGGGGCGTTAAACGGCGGATAAGTCTCGGGTCTCTGGAGTGCTTGTATTGCTGTATTATCTGTGGGATGCTATGCGCAGTGATGATGAAGTTCAAGCGTGGATGCGGTATGGTGGAAGCAAGCTCCTAGACAGTAGGTGGGTTAGGTAAGAGGTAGCCTATTGATGTAACTACCTACCTAGAGTGGAGCATGCCCCGTACTGCCCGACTTGGGACGTATTGTGGATATTATTTAGTGGCCATTTAGGCACCCAATTAGGTATGGCTAGGTAGGTACCATGTACATGCAGGTCCACTGCAAAGAAGTACATCGCTGTCAGAAATGCCAGGTGCTTGCTCAAGTAAAATCCAACTTGAGCAACAGAAAGGCTGCAGATTTTCCCCCTGTTGTCGTACCCTGGCCGTCCAATTGTCTTCGGGTAGATTTATTGTTCTCCTATGGGATCCCGTTACAGATTATGATTTCTTTCCCGTCCACTTGCAAGATAAGATACGTTCAAGTAACAAGATGCAGCCCGATGATCGTTGGAACCCTTGGCAAACTCGGTTTTGTTCTGCCTTATTTATCTAATCGTCTAAATGACACCTGGGTGCTGTGCAAACACGGCATAGTCTCTCTTGCGAGTTACTCTAAAGGGTCTCTCAAGGAGTACCATGAAGGAACTCAAAAGATAGACAAAGATTAGTATATGGAGGCGCATCATGTATCGCTATCAAGGGAAGGGTTTTCTCTTGTCTCATTCTTTACTTCTTATCTAAGCAACTGCCTAGACAATTAACCGACCATACAAGCCATTATCGGCAATGTAACCTCTTCTTCGGAGCTGTGAGTAAAACCAATGCGCCGGGTACTCTGCTACCTAGTCATATTTCTGATATGCTAGTAAGAGCTGAGTGGCCATTGAGCCAGAGGTCTGAGCTTTTGAAGTACGATGTTCTGGGGCATCACCGCTTCATTGGTACATATGCCTTAATCAAAGGTATCATCTGTTACCTAGGTTAAATAGGACTGGAACTTCCAAGACTCGTTTTGCGCAATTCTTCCTAATCAACGTTCTGTTACACGCTGGTGACAGGTTCTAGGTTGTCTGTATAATAGCCTTATGGGGGAATCTTTAAACCAACCTCAGATACTAGCCTAGTTTTCAGTATCTTCTTCGTGAACTCTTCCTCCATGCGTTCCTCAGACTATGCTGCAATAAATGTGGCAATAGTATAGAGTATCCAGACTCAGATTGACGAACAGTACTATATCCCTTAAGCTTCCATTTCACCTCCGGGAGCCGGCATAAGGTTATACTCTCTGAGGCGATGCAATAAAAACTAACGAAGAGAAAAATTGTCCTTTGGAAAGAAAGAGGAATCCAGGGTTTAGTGCCATCTCATCACATGCAAGTATCTTCATTACAGGTGGGCATGTAGCTGTATACCTTAAACTGGTAGGCAGAAGATCTAGTACACGAGATGGGGCAGTAGGTATGCCGCCCCCACCTTGAGCTTAAGTAAGCGACCTAAACCTCACCACCAACATCGCTCATGTACTTTAACACCCAATCCAGTCCACCTTGGCAGTACTACGAATTATGTAACCTAGAGTTGATCCGTCTCCTTACCTAGTTCTGTACCTGTTCTAATGCTTCTTAACGCATTCAACACAGACCGCCAGGTCAGCGTATTGTTTCTGTTATATACCCTTTCCAAGTCCCTGTTAGACCATACCCTATCGTCTTTGTCCACGACGCTCCTTTGAGACCCTTCCGCTCGCGTCACAGGCTCCATCTAAGCCGCTCTCAGTCGCCAACTTGTCCTGAAAGAATGCCCTCTCATTCCAGCCTCCGTCCCCGGAACAATAGCGGTACATAAGCTTCTTTGCTTCTTGATACACCGGCGCATGTTCCCTTGTGCCCATGCCATGCGCCCCCCACTCCTGATTAATACTCTCTAGACTTGGATCAAGTTGCTGCTCTAATTATCAGCCTCCTTCCTCCCCCTCCCCCTTCTCGAACCGAATCCCGAGTTATGAAGAACGCATCGGATTTGTCTACGATATGAGTCCTGTCGCATATTCAGGGACCGTTGTCGCCCCTAGCAAAAGTTCGATGCTGTCGAACAATCGCAGCCATGTGACCGAAACCACCGGGAAAGGGTCAACTGGGGGGTTGGCTTACGGCGGAAACGCCGGTTCGGGCAAAGCACCTTTCCGCCACATAGACGATATTGTGTCCGTCAGCGTCGACCTCGATCCGCATACGACATTACGGAAGGTTCTTGAGGCTGGCGATACGCACATGCGACAAGCTATTACTTACCATGATTTTGGCCGGCCCGATTTGGCGCTTCAGGAGTATATCAAAGCTTTTACCATTGCCGTGGATAAAGTTCCCAAACACAAGGATTATCCTTCTCTCAAGTCGGATCGTGGAGATCTGGGCCGTCTGTATCATGCTCTCAAGGTCAAAATCACCAACAATGGGGTCACGTATGATATGGTTAAGGAGGATATTAAAGAAGATAACCGGAGAAGCGGCGTACTTCCATCCAAAGCTGTCGCAAAGTCTTTTGATAACCTGCTGTTGGATCTGCCTAGCGTACCATCCAACCCACCATCGCAAAGCTCAACAAGTAATTCGCATGACGGGCTCAGTTCAAATCGCAAGGCAAAACCTACCGTACATCCAAAACCCCAGGCGCTACACGGTAACTCGGTCAAATTAGGATTAGACAATGCTTCACCTGATTTAGTGGCTCGTTTCGCGAAACTCCGTGACCCTCAAGACTCTCGAAACAGCTCTTCCTCTCCGCCGCTATCGAAACCCGCTGGTCCAAGAGCACCTCCTTTTGCTCAACGCTCTCCACTTTCAGTGCGTAGTGCTTTGCCAGCCATGCCCAAAATACCCGATGCGGTCTACAGTCCTGCTAGAGGCACAGTGACAAGCGAGGCTGCCAATCTACCTTCAAGTACACCCCGCGGCATGTTTAGCCGAACGAACTCTCTCGCATCGGTTCCTGGTACGTCTTCACGGACCTCAATGGAGAGCATCTTCAGGACTTACAACGGAGAGCAATTCGTAACTGCACATACCTACGGGGAACCCGAAACGTCGTCAGCGACAAGCTTACAAATCCCCGATGAAGATCTTATCATGGTTCAGGAATTGTTACGTTACATGCGAGATGGGAGCAAGAGTATCAAGATCCTGATTATTGATGTCCGTGATCGTCAATTATTTGACGAAGGCCACGTTTTTTCCCAAAACACGATATGTCTTGACCCTACTATTCTTACACGTCCGAACATTTCGGCAAGCGAGATAGTCGACAGCATGGTTCTTGCTCCCACAAGTGAAAGATCTGCACTTGAACGGCGGGACGAATTTGATCTGATTGTCTTCTACGACCAAGATTCCAAATCTATACCTCAAAGAATTACACATAAAACAGACGAGAATGTCATATTTAATATCCATCAAGCCCTGGTTCATTACAGTTATCCTAAACAGCTGAAGCATACACCCAAACTGCTTGTGGGAGGGTTAGACGCATGGATTGATGCCATGGGCGAGCAATCCTTGCAAACCTCCGAAACACAGCCGATTCGTCGCCAAGCGACCTCAACCTCTGCTAGCACACGTCAGCGATTGAAGAATAGAACATTGAAACCCGAGGAGGTGAACACGTTCGAGGACTTGATTCGACATGATGAGGACGGAGACTTCGACTATGCCAAATCCCAAGAGGATTTCATGCGAAGATTTCCCAGTATAAGGGAGCCGGAGTCTATGATATCTGGGGAGAAAAATGGCTTGTCAGCTCGAAGCAGGAGCTCTGGAGGTGAAGAATTCTTAAAGGATATGAGTCCCATGCCCCCCGTTCGTCCGAAGCCCGCTGTAGCCAGAACGAGGTACAGTGGGCTTGAATCTGCAGAAGAACAACCACCTGGGGGTTTCGCCATGATGGCAAACCCGCCACCCATTGCAAACACTGCCAATCCTACCGGGCTGGTCAATCCAGGGAACTGGTGCTATGCTAATTCCTCTATTCAAGCACTCGTGGCATCTCGGGGGTTTATAGACGAGTTCTTAGATTCTCAGTGGCCTACGAAATATCGTCCAGATGTCCCACCCGACGATCCCTCCCATAATCAACTAATGTGCAAGATACTTGGCAACCTCTTCCAATGGCTGAGTCAAAGAAGTTTCCCCACCATGAAAGCTTCAACTCTTATGGTATGTTTTGTAGTTTAATGTCTAGGATGAAGGCTAACATGGTTGTAGCATTATTTGAGGACTATTCATACGGGATACCGTGTAGGTGGTGGGCCAATGCTTAGGTTCGGTGATAGCCATCAACACGATTCAGACGAATTCATCACCTTTATCATCGGCCAGCTTGAGATTGAGACTCGCTATAAGTTGACAAAGAACCCTCTATCACAACTAGATACCAGCCATCCTGTAGGATTTGTAGCAGACCGATGGGGAAACCGTACAAATAACACCATCATCAGCCAATATTGGTATTCGTTGGAACTTCACACCTTCTCGTGCAAGTCCTGCCAGGCAAAGAACTATGTTGTCGCGGAAGCAGAAAGATACGCGTTCCCGGTACCAACGGATATGAAGGGGGGTTCCCTAGCAGAATTCGTCGACCAACATTTCGAAACATTGGAGGTTGACTCAGAATGCGACGAGTGCGGGTCCAGGGGTAAAGTATGGACAAAGAAACTCGTGCGTCAACCCCCATTGTTGCGCGTGGTGCTGCAAAGAGCCGACCAAACGAATACAAACAAGGTGATTACCCCAATGAAATTCCCTCTCGAAAACTGGGACTTCGAGCAATACGCTCTCGACGGTGATTCAGTGTCACAAATCGCGACCTTGCTCGGTGGGGAGGCAGCTGAGGGATTCGTTAGCGACACAGTATATTCTTTGTATGCTGTGGTGTGCCATGCCGGGACAACTTTGAACTCGGGCCACTATGTCTGTTACATCAAAACCGACAAGGGCACATGGACATTGATAAACGATACCAGGATCACGGCGGGCATATCCGCCGCCTCGGTGGAAAGAATATTCCACACTTGTGAAAACAACTTTACGCCAGTACAGCTGTACTATCGGCGGGTGCCGAAGTAAGGGGCCATTACTCCGGACTGCATGCCCCTTAGCTGAGGCCCGAGGGCACGCAGGCGTACAACGGGGAAATTATAGGGAGCCTAGAGCCGCCAGAAGAGGGTGCGCATCGTATGGGGCTCAAAGGGATGGCATGGCGACCAGGCGTTAGGGTGCAGTGTCTTTTTATTCAGATGGGTGCCACCCGCACATAGAAGATATCAATTACTCTATCATGCCGCATGCAACAGACGTAGAGCTATACCCATGTCTGACATTTACCTTGACGGCGGGCGTCTGGTGATCTTGCGGGGGTAGATAATTGCATCATGTACATAAGGACATTGGTTTGGGTAGTGGGAATTCGGTCATTCTTTCTACCATCTGAATAGGAAACTAATAGGAGACTGTCATCTCATCGTCTAGTCTATGGATCAATCGTACTCGATGCTATATGCTACTTATATCTGTAGAAACAGAGGCCAAGGACAGAAATATAGAAGCCGGGGTCGAAGCCAGAGGCGAAATGATGATGGGAAAGATCAAAGCACGCATTCATGTTTGAAAGGGCTGGAAAGGGCTAGCTAGGGGCAATGTCCTATAAAGTGGAGACCTATGACGATGTGAGTAGGTAGACCTCACATCAAAGCTGCAGGTCAATAAATGATTGATCTACTACTACAGTAGAATAGTAGTATGTGGATATTGAATCTACCACACATATACAAGTACTGAGCCATATGTCCCTTTTCATCTGATCCTTCTTTTTTTTAATAGCTTATTTCATTTTCTTTCTCTCCCTCCCTTGTCGAATGATGCTAGGGGGCTACGAAGGGCGATAAATTCTTTCATAGGATAGGAGGATAGAGGGTTGCAGTGCCGAGGCATGTGTTTGCATCTTGTAGTGTACTAGTAGTAAATGGTTTTAATTTCTCTTCAACTGGAACGAGGGACAATGCATGGCGTGCATGCAGGCCTGATTTATGGGGCCGATTGACTTACCTAGGGCCGAGAACTGTTCAAATAATCCATCATGGATGCTTATTAGGCTCTTGTTCTACTACGTAGGTACTGTAGTAACACATATGCAGATGCCTTTGTAGGTTAACCTTTCGGTAACCTACCCGTGGCAGAAGATAGATACCTCGCTAATGAGCTAATGCGGGGAGCAAGCTACCTCCTACCTTGTAAGTTCCAATGTACCTACCTGGCCCTTCCCTGCTGGTCGATTCGGCCGGTTTTTTATTACCAGTAGTCCGGCCCACGCTAACCTCTCAATGCCACCGTTTATGTCATAGCTCACGCTGCGAAACGACCCATAGCAGGCAGGACCAGCGAAACCAAGTCGCATGGTTCAAGTACTCTGCCTCTCCCCCTCGAGCCCTCGCTTAGCCACCAGCTTAAGTCTTTTTCTGTTGCCCATCTTCTTTGGCGTGCTAACGAACTATATCCTCACATCGCCGGCCCCAGATATGGCTCTTCCGACGCAGTACGAGGGTGTCCTGCCCTTGCACATGGTGCAGAAACCTCCCTTCATGGTTCAAGACACGAACGCGCCCGAAGTCCAAGGCGAAACAAGACCCTACCGGCACATCAAAGCGAAGGACGGCTTAATCACCCGCCCTTCTCCCGAAATAGCCACCATCTACGACCTATTCACGACAACTGCAAAGAAATACGGTGACAAGGCTGCCATTGGCACTCGTTCCCTAGTCAAGACACATGTCGAGAAGAAGAAGGTGCCCAAGGTGGTGGATGGCGTCAAGACCGAGGTCGAGAAGGAGTGGTCGTATTTTGAGCTGTCTCCTTACAAGTTTCTTACCTACAAGGAGTACGAGACACGAGCACTGAACGTTGGCGCCGGCCTGAGGAAGTTGGGCTTGGACTCCGGCGACAGGATACACATCTTCGCGTCAACAAGGTAGGCCCTCCCTAACGTCTTACCTTCCTATCTTCCTCCTAGTCGCTAACATGGCAGACAGCGCAAATTGGCTATGTCTATCACACGGGTGCTCTTCCCAATCCATCACCATTGCTACCGCCTATGATACGCTTGGACCAGATGCCGTCGAGTACTCGCTCACACAAACCGAGGCCAAGGCTATGTACACCGATCCTCATCTCTTGAAAACGGCGAGCCGTCCTCTCAAGAACGCCAAGGATGTCAAATATCTCATATATAACGACTCTACCAACATGCCTATATCGGACAAGGAGCTAGAGGAGTTCAAGGCGTCGCATTCTGAGCTGACCATTATATCATTCTCGGAGCTGGTTGCTCTCGGTGCTGAGAACCCAATCCCTCCAGTTCCACCCAAGGCAACAGACCTATGTTGTATCATGTATACCAGCGGCTCCTCCGGTACCCCTAAAGGCGTGCCCATCACACACGAAGGCTTGGTTGCTGGCATCACAGGCCTCTACGAAGTTATCGCTGAGACCATTAGTTCGAAAGAAGTGGTTCTCGCTTACCTGCCCCTTGCACACATCTTGGAAATGGCCGTGGAGAACCTTGTTGTCTTCATAGGAGGAACTTTGGGTTATGGCTCCCCTC
Organism: Xylaria sp. MSU_SB201401; assembly: GCA_002288965.1. NCBI lineage: Eukaryota > Fungi > Ascomycota > Sordariomycetes > Xylariales > Xylariaceae > Xylaria > Xylaria sp. MSU_SB201401. The sequence continues at coordinate 57,877 of NPFG01000170.1, read as the reverse complement.
GCACATTAGCTGATACGTCGATGCGAAACTGTGCGGGAGACATGCGCGAGCTTGCACCGACAGTTATGGTCGGTGTGCCGCAGATTTGGGAGACAATTAGGAAGGGAATTGAGGGACGAGTGAATTCCGGCGGTATGCTGAAGAAAAACCTTTTCTGGGGCGCTTACAATTTGAAATCACTTCTGGTTTCGAGTGGCTTGCCGGGTGGATTTCTCCTCGATGCATTAGTCTTCAATCAAGTTCGCTCTCTTACGGGAGGCCGCGTACGATTCCTCTTCAACGGTGGTAGTGGCATTTCTGAGGGCACGCTACAATTCATGAGCAGTAAGTCTCTTGGTGTCACATGTGTTGCTCACCTTGGTGATGTCCAGACCTCTTTTGCTTCTATATGCTCCTGAGACACGGGCTAAATCCATTATTCTTGGGCAAATGCTAACCTTAGTGTGTAATTAGTGGTGTTGGCACCCATGGTCACTGGATATGGTCTGACTGAGACATGCGCAAACGGTGTAAGTGCACGCCAAAGATCGTTCATGGTAATCATCGCTGATTCGAGCGCTTACAGTCTTTGGGATGCCCGCTGCAATGGACGTCCAACGCCATCGGCCCAGTGCCGCCCTCGGTAGAGCTTAAGCTCGTTAGTCTTCCCGATCTTGGCTATAGCACAGATTCGAAGCCACCTCAGGGTGAGATCCTTTTGCGTGGCGGACCCGTAGCAAAGGAGTATTTCAAGAACCCCGAAGAGACGGAGAAGGCGTACACAGCCGACGGGTGGTTCAAAACAGGTGATATTGGTGAGGTCGACTCCGTGGGCCACGTCAAGATCGTGGATCGTGCCAAGAATCTAGTGAAGCTCCAAGGTGGTGAATACATCGCGTTAGAAAAGCTTGAGGCCATCTACCGCGGCAGCAAATATGTTAACAACCTTATGATCCACGGCGATAGCTCGCAACCGCGGCCGATTGCTATCATCACGCCAAACGAAAAGTTGCTCGCGGAACTAGCTGATAGTCTCAACGTCGACCATACCAACATGCACCACGACAAAAAGGTGCAGGAAGCGGTACACAAGGATCTAATAGGAGTAGCGAAGAAGGCTGGCCTCAGTCCGCTAGAACAGGTGAGCGGGGTTGTGGTTGTTGAAGAAGAGTGGACGCCGGCAAGCGTAAGTTAGCTTCTCTATGACAAACTATGTTGATACTGACAATGGGCTAGGGTCTCGTCACGGCGACGCAAAAGGTCAACAGGCGAGGATTGAGAGAGAAGTACAAGACAGAGATCCTGAAATGCATGAATGCGCAATCTAAGTAATTACGCGTAATTTGTGCCGCGACTGTACTATTTAAATCGCGAAGAGTTTAAGGTTATGCGACCGCGTCTCTTGAAGTTTTATAAAGTCGACGAGATGAATCTCCTTATAATTGTTCCCCCCTACATCGTAACTGGGATCGGATGAGGGTTCGGTAGATAGATATCAGACATAGAGAAGCAGGAAATAGCAGGATGGTATGGATATTTAATAATAAATTGGCTGTTGACCTATGTCTATGGAATATCTGAGAAAAAGGCTAAGCTGTTATCTAAACTCTTCCAAGTACCTGCCCCATGATGCTGTTCCAGTATTCCAATATTATTATATTATTTGTTACCTGTTTGGTACCTATTTGGATACCTACCTAGGTATCCTGTAGGCCAGGGTAGTTGAATGTTACCTAAGTACATACTCAGATAGCTTAGTAGTAAGGTACGTTACCAGCTGGTAATGGCAGCAGTCGGTGTGACGTCCAATTAGAGAGCTAGGTTGGTTGGTGCTCTTGCACTAGAGAGGTGGTGAATAGTGGGGTCTCGATAGGCAAGGCCCCATCTTTGCCTGTCCAGATTTTAAGAATTTGGGGGAGAAGAGATTCCACAATCCACACAGCCCACCAAAGGAGGCCAGGCAAGACGACAAGAACCACTACTCCGGACTCTAACAACACACAGCTCCTCGACATTCGGTTTCTTCTTTGTAACGATTAGACATTCGCATATCGCATCAAGACACCTAACACCGCCATTAAGTTAGGCTCGAAAGAGCTGCAACCATCGGCAACATGGCGATGAGTACGCAATCCCTGCCCCGCGCTCTGGCTCTTGGCCGCCTGGGTGATATATGCTAACGCTATGCCGTCTTCACAGATCTGGATTTGTCAAATGGTATGGTGAATACAAGAAGCCTCGGATTCTGCATGTAGCCGCTGACTGGGATCGCTTTAGCCGCCGTCATGAAAGACGAGCAGGGCCGGCCGTTTATCGTCGTCAGAGAGTATGTCAAGCTCTTGCACAACACAAGCTCAGAACTTCACGAGGGAGCTGTCCCAACAAGGACAAAACAGGATCTAACACCGAAGACATAGTCAGGGCAAGAAGAAGCGTCAATACGGTAACGAAGCTGTGAAATCGCATATCCTCGCCGCCAGGACCGTCGCCAACATAGTCAAGACCTCACTCGGGCCCCGCGGTCTCGACAAGATCCTCATTTCCCCCGACGGTGACATCACCGTTACGAACGACGGTGCTACTATTCTACAGCAGATGGAGATTTCAAACCACGTTGCTAAGCTCTTGGTCGAGCTCTCCAAGTCCCAAGACGACGAGATCGGTGATGGCACAACCGGCGTTGTCGTCCTCGCTGGTGCACTGCTCGAGCAGGCTGCTGAACTTATAGACAAGGGAATCCACCCCATACGGATAGCAGATGGCTATGACCAGGCCTGCGATATCGCCGTGGCCGAACTAGATCGCATAGCAGACACCATCGAGTTCAGCAAGTCAAACACAGAAAACCTCGTCAAGGTCGCCCACACAAGTTTGGGGAGCAAGATCGTCTCCAAAGCCCACGACCAGTTTGCTAATATTGCTGTTGACTCCGTCCTCTCAGTCGCCGACCTCGAACGTAAAGATGTCGACTTTGAACTAATAAAGGTAGATGGGAAAGTGGGCGGCTCGTTAGAAGACACTATTCTCGTCAAGGGTGTCATCGTCGACAAGGACTTCTCACATCCCCAGATGCCCTCAGAAGTCCGGGATGCCAAGATCGCCATTCTCACATGTGCTTTCGAGCCTCCGAAACCGAAGACAAAGCACAAGCTAGATATCGCGTCGGTAGAGGAGTACAAGAAGTTGCAGAATTACGAGCGAGAAAAGTTCATCGAGATGATTCAGCAGATCAAAGATGCTGGTGCCAACCTAGCTATCTGCCAGTGGGGTTTTGATGATGAAGCGAACCATCTGTTACTTCAAAACGAGCTGCCTGCAGTAAGGTGGGTTGGTGGCCCTGAGATCGAGCTAATCGCCATTGCTACGAATGGCCGAATAGTGCCTAGGTTCGAAGATCTGAAGCCAGAGAAGCTAGGGACGGCGGGCATTGTCCGAGAGATGACCTTTGGCACGACCAGAGAAAAGATGCTTGTGATCGAGGAGTGCGCCAATACTAGGGCCGTTACGGTCTTTGTCAGGGGTAGCAATAAGATGGTACGTCTCTATTCAACCAGTCGACCCCGATACAAGCGCCACCCAGTTGGCTCCTAATACTAATCACAAGTAGATCATTGACGAAGCCCGCCGCTCACTACATGACGCCCAGTGTGTAGTTCGTAACCTCGTGCGCGACAACCGTGTTGTCTATGGTGGTGGCGCTGCGGAAATTGCCTGCTCCCTTGCCGTCGAGGATGCCGCCGTTCAGACACCGGGTCTCGAACAGTATGCCATGCGGGCCTTCGCTGAGGCGCTCGATGCCGTACCCATGGCGCTAGCTGAGAACAGTGGTCTCAACCCTATTGCTACCCTAGCTGAGGTCAAGTCTCAGCAAGTCCGGGCCGGCCCTGAGGACCGCGGTAAACTGGGTGTAGACTGCATGAACAAGGGCTCTAACAACATGAAAGACGCCTTTGTCATCGATCCCCTAATTGGCAAGAGGCAGCAACTCATGCTCGCTACCCAGCTCTGCCGCATGGTTCTCAAAGTCAACAACGTCATCATCAGCGGCTCAGGCGACCAAGACTACTAGGTCAAATAAAGTGTCCCACCACCCCTATGCAAGCCTTTCGCCTTTTCTACCTCGAAAGGAACATAGCCATAAACACGTACGGAGCCTCTGTTAGGCACACGTGCCATAGACGACACCGGCCGAGAAAAGGGGAAAGAAGAAGGACCAAAGCACTCGGCTATTATATAACTGTTCAAAGTTGCGTAGCTCTACATATCATCGACCTAGGTACTTGATGAGCATCGAGCCTATTATCTCAATTGAAAGTAGATGCCCTGCCCAATAAATAGATAGGGAGACTCAAAAAAGAAGCCAAAAAAGACATTTACGAAACCTGAATGACCAATTTTGGCAACGCAGCCTTTAGAAGGAAGATCCTTATGGTAGTTTTGAGCCGCAGTGACTAAACCGCAGTATGAGTAACGCATTGCTGTTGCTGACAGTGCATGTTTAGATTGAATATTTGGAATGCACAAGACCAAGTCCCTAGTGGCCATCAACAACCAAGGAATTTCAGTGCTTTAGTAGCTTTATTGATAAATTGGCCGACCGACGGACCGGATGAATCCAGTATTTGACTGACACATACCAAGAAAACACTTTATTTTAATTCCCCTTTCCCGCCCGCAAAAGAAAAGCGAGGTAGGCCAGGTGAGCCCGTGGTGTTGTATCGCACGCTAAAAACACCATAAAATAGAGAGATTACCGAATACTAGAGAACAACAAAAGAGTGCCAGAAGTTCTGCTGCGCTTGTGGCAGCAGTAAGAGTAGGTAGGTAGTAATGGTAGTATAGGAAAGAGAGCAAGCAGTCGGACTCGTTTCGCAGCTGATGATGCGGCTGGCTACGTTCTATTGTATGCCTGTTAGACCCCCCAATTCAAACTCCTCGTTATCTGAACGCCTTTGCCTGGTTTTCGTCGCTTTTATTTATGCAAACCCAAAACCCTCTGCATTTTCTACCGCCATCGATAACCTTTCCCGCAGGACTTCCTTGTCACGGTATTCAGGCAGGAGGAGGTGACCATAGCACGTATATGCTGTGGGTAGACGAGCCGCTACCCCGTCCTCCTCTCCATTCTTTTGGATGACGAATTGTATATTGGCTGCTCCGCCAACAGGGAGACGGTCGCTGGAGGTTACGAACTCGAGCAGTTTACGGCGCATCCGGCTATCGAACTTTTTAACGACTGACCAGAAATCGCGTATTGTACGGTGGTTCGCGTCCCAGCCCGAGTAGCGCGCGACCCGCCGAAGCTCAGAAATATCGATTTCCTGCGTGCCTTCCACAATGGACTGTAACAGAGAAGGTGTTAATAATGTAAGGGACTTGGAATGCAGACAGGTGTGAAACCCGCGAGCGAAGGCCTCGTATTGCGGCGCGACTGACACATCCGTCAAGTAGCGAATGTAGTCGCTGACGTATGCGCTACGGTTGTCTCCCGTCACGGGTGGTGCGTCTGTTGGATTGTCTGCTGAGAGCGGCTCCGCGTGAGGATGCCAAGAAGGCTGCGGCCATGCTTCTTGCCGCGACGAGTCCATTTGACGACTGACGGGCTGGCCAAGGATCGTGGTGGAGAACTCGTAAGTCAGAACAAAGACATCTTCTACAGCACCATCCATTTCGTTCCACTCCAGCAATTTCGTAAGGCCGTTCGCATGGTCAGGCCAGCCGTCGGCAATGTGATGAAGTTCAGTGACGGGTTCGCCTAAAAGTTTATGGTAAAGAGCTTTGGGGAATGTAACAGGCAGTGTTAAGCCGTTGTAGACAGCTAGTGATACAAGGAGACCGATCAGTTCGAACTTCCATTCCGGTTGCAATGAGCCTGGCTGGAACCATGTCATTCTCGTCCGATCGTCAATCGTGAAGGCTCCGTAGTCCGGATGTAGAGCTTCGGCCATTGCTAAACGGAAAAACTCTTGTTGTACACCACCATAGTCATAGCCTTCCTCTCCGCTGTCCTCGCCAAGATGGATCTTTAGAGGCCGCATAAGCTCACGTTCTTCCCGTCGCCAAAGCTGGTCAAAGGCATCTGTCAGAATATCATCACGCCGTATGTTGAGGATGAGAAATTTGGATGCTGGTGTCCTCAAAAGATCTTCTAAAGCATTTCTTTGATGAGCGTCAGTAACTAAACTACCTGGCTCCGTAAGCATTCTTATCCGAAGTTGTAATGAGGTAGCTTCTTCATAAGAGTGGCTCATGATTGAGAAGTTGATGGCGCGGAAATATGTAACTAGAGATGCCGGCTTGAAGATGAATGGATAGTCTAGGAGATGGACCTTTTGTCTCGTGGAGGTAAAAGAGAGCCAGGAAACTGGCATATCGACTGAATCAAGCCGATCGCCAAAGAACTCAAAGCGGAAGTGAGCCTCTCCTAAGAGAAGAGCCTGGCGCTTACGGTCTAATACGGAGACTAGTCAGTACAGCTCCAGAGGAAACGAACATCAGAACTTACACATGGCCGCTATTAGCGTTAAAGCGCCGCCAAATGCACCATCGCCAGGGACCACAGGCTTTCCCGTCCATTCCTGGATCATGACTGTTCTGGCCCAGTCAAGTAGCAATATTGGGACTCGCTTCTCATGAACACTTCTTTCAGACTTGGAAAAGCGCATTGAGGACTGCATAGAGGGCTCGAGATTGCTCAATAATGTCTCCAAGACGTCAGGTTCCTTAGCACTTTCCAGTATATCCATATCCAACTCCATAAGCTCGTCAAAGGAGTGTCTAGTGAGGATCGCCGTCAGGAGCCTCCTTGCTAGCCTCAAAGCCAAGTCATTATTGAACGCATCTTCATACTGCAAAGATAGTGATGTACGCTGTTCAGTAACACCGCCAGTGCCGGCCACCAACAACCCGCGAGACCGTATACGAGACATATCGAGGAGTTGCCGAGACTCTGTCACTAAAGGCGCTGCTGCAATCAAGGCATGGAAACAAATTGACACGAGAGACGCCGTTTCCGCGTTCGAGAATGACTTTTGTGAAGTCGTAAAGACCTTCGCCGTGGAATATCGAGAAGTTTGTAAAGATCTCGGAGGTGCAAAAAGACTTGCCACAGCAACCCACAGACTATCGAAAACCAGATGAGGAGCCGCTCTCGTTAAGCGAAGCATGCAGTACCAAACCATTTGTGAGTCAATCGTGCCATCAGGACCAGCAAACGACTCAAGCAAAGCTTGCGGGTCGCTTAAGACATTGAAGATACTCTGCTCGGCAAAAAGTTTCCACTCATATCTAAGAGTCTGCGGGTATGGCAGATGGGTTTTCCGTTTCCTTTTCCATGTTTTGCGTCGATTTGTAGAGTGTCGAAGTGAGTCGTTGATAGTCGTCGGCTCCAGCATATGTCGTTCCGTTGTGCCATCTTCCTGCAAGACATCACAAAGAAAGTTGATGGCTTCAGGATTAAGGCGTGATAACGACTGAGGAAGATAAGAGTCTAACTCAGATGCGGGCTCTAGCACATCACCATTGCAAGAGTCTTCACTCTGTAGGGATATCGATCTAGTGTCAGCCTCGCTGCTAGGTGTGTCTTCAAACCCGTTGATTTGTGCCACGCAATCACTTTCCCCGTACTCGCGATCAGCTTGCGTTGACGATCGACCATCAGCATTGCTGTCTGATGAATCTTCGCTACGTGGCTGAGACGTGGAGCGACGGGTTGAAGGCCGAACGGCAGTTTTGGGCATTTTGTCAGTAAATTTTGACTCATCTGCAGAGTCCGTTATTGGCTCTACTACTACTTTAGAAGGCTGGGAGTTAGATGAAGTACGGATTCTTGCGCTTGATCTTTTCCTGGGCTGGGGTGGTCGAGCCCCCGTCTCATTCGGCGGTTTCTCCGGAAACGATTTAGGATGAATTTCAGTTGTATTCAGCGATGTACCCAACCCCGAGTGAGGTTCCCTATAGTCATTTGTCGTCTGAGCAAGTGTCTCTTCGCGCGTCTTGTCGTGTTTTGTTACACCCTGTGCGATAGACTGCTCACTGGGATTTCCAGACGCGAGGTTTGCCTGGGACCTTGCGCTCGGCTTGGCCGAACAACGTGATGTTTCCATTTGATCCGACAGCGCTTCTATGTTGTTTGGTGCTAACCATTCGAGCATTTTGAATGCGACAGTGCCAAAGACGGCAGCAGCAAATGAACGGTAATCTTTCTTCCCAACCGGCTTCTCGGTGATCTTCATCGGTACCGGATTGTTACCGACGGTACGTGATACATTTTGCGTAAAGCTTGGGTTGGGATCACCCTTTCCACCGCCCTGCAGTGGTGTCTGTCGGATTGGGGAAGAACTCAGGTCGAGACCATTTTTAGAGGGAGACAAACGCGCCTTCACCCTCTCCTTGGTAGAAGGGGCTTGTTTTGGAGCGAGAAGTAGCGGTACTATGGCATCGGATGGCCTAGATAGCTGTTGGACGTAGGGACATAGTCGGCTCTCGGGGTTGTCCTGGCCAGCAAGGTAGACAGCCAGAGTCCTCGCGCTGTTGGGGTTGTATCGACGGATAGGAGACTTCCCGGCGGACCTCTTCCGATAAGTGAAGCATGTCGTAGTTGAACAACAGCTGTTCCCGCATCCATAGCGCAGTTGGACAACAAAACGATCAATAAGGAGTTGCAGATGGTGCCGACGAGAAGCACGGTGGATTGTATACACTCGCTTGGGATTCTCGATATCCACGACTAAGTCCCGAATCTCGGGCGGCGCGTCGAGGGGAAGTTTGGGGAAAGGAGCATTCTCCCACAGGGCGGCAAGGATGTCATCCTCGAGGATGCTACAGCGACGACCATTGTGGACGGGGCGACTTGGTTCTATCGTCATGACATGCGGCGCGACAGGAGATCCGGCTCATTTGCCGCCCGCTACGAGACGCTGAGTTCTTACAAGAGCCAAGGAGAGGGGGTTGGCGCAGGCGGCGATCAGTGCAAGGCTGGGTAAGAATAGGGCGGTGGTTTGGAGTGGTAGGTTTCGCGATCGCCTAGAAGTCAGTAGTACCACCTAAACAGCAAGGGCCGGCGAGAGAAGGTTGAAGGAGATAGAAGAGGATTAGAGAGCGTTTGTGAAGTATATTGGAAAATGTCTGTCAAAGGGTGCGGCAAAAAGAATCTACAAGAATTTGGAAGGGTGAATGCGCTCCTGAAGACTGTGTTGAAGGAGCGACATCGATGGGGACAAATGCAGTAGAACAAGATAAGATGAGATGCAGGTGTTTGGAAGTTAGAGAATGATCACTCATAAGAGCCTGGTATTGCCTTCCCGATCTACCCTTGCCTGGTATGGGATGGCCCGGGTGGGATAAGTGATGCTAGCCATGTACACGTACATATATAACTTGTTAGGTAGATGTTGCAATACCTCGATACCGTAGTAAATTTTTCGCTGAGAGATGTACCTTTCTCTCCGGAGTCACCCACTCCTAGTGGCCATATCCTTGGACAGTTACCTCGTGGGATACCTCTCGTGCTGCACACTGTATATACTGTGACAGATGCGATTCGAGATGAGGGCGGATGCTGCCGGGGCTGCCGTGGTCGTACTTATTAGTCTTCAATCGCACTTTGCCCCAAACACCTACTGCCAGTGGTATTATTCAGGCTGTGTTCGCAACCATTAATACGTCCCTTAGCGTAGCCTTTGATTAGTTCATGCCCTTCTCACCACCTTTCCATATGCTGAAGCTTAGGTAGTTTAGATTTGTCTGGTTTGTAAAAAACTGACGGCAAGGAGAAGATTCAGTAGAACATCTACCCCTATTCGCTTAGAGATATGGAAATGATTACTGATGTGTAGTAACCATAAGTATCGCGCTAGGGCATGACTCAAGACTCTTAGCTGTACTATGAACCAACCGCAACTCATCAAGCGCTCCGTTGCTACAGTAGAAGGCATTTCAAGCTGTCTGTTCTCTTCTATGCCATGTTAGACAGCCCGCCGTATCTTCGAGCGAGGTATTATCTTCAACCGTCTCCAACAGTGAGGGGCAGAAAAGAGGCAACAGCAAAGAAAATAAGCAGCGATAATCGAGATTGGCAGGTACAGCCAGCCGGAACATCTCTACTACCTGTAGGTACCTACCTACCTGCCTACCTACCTACCTACCTACCTACCTACCTACCTACCTACCTACCTACCTAGGTACTTACCTAGGTACTTACCTACCCAGGACACCTCTACAGTGCCGCATGCCAAGCTTCAGCCCTGACAGACAGAAACCACCCCCCCTCCCCGGGAGTGCTCATCTGTGACGTACAGCGGCAGCAAGGGCCCTATCAACGCTACCTACTGCCTTAGGTACCGAGTAACCCTATATGCCAAGGGCGAAGTAATAATAGGAGTTTGGGATTTTTTCCCCATCGGATCTCGACGCCCCAAGGTAGGTATGCCAAAAGATGTAGCAGCGTGGGTATCACAGTGACCGCAAAGTGTTTCGTAATTACCTAGGTACTAAGTACGATGTACACTGTAGGCTGGTAGTACTGTCTTGTCACAAGGCCCAGCCAGGAACCTGAGCACAGAACCTAACAAACTTGCCACGCCTGTTCACGCCAAAGTCGGCCAAACACAACATCGGGACTACTCGCCCCACCTGAGGCCACCAATTCCACCGGATTAATCATTCAGATTCCCACTGCTAGATTCCATCCCACTTCTTCGCCTTCGACCCCTCCATCCAGAAAAATACCTACCCACCACTTACATCCCGCCGCCCTACCTACCTCTTACTTACCTCCTACTTACCTCCTTACCTTGCATACCTCTTACTTACCCTACCACATGGGATAAAAACCCTCGTGATAGACTAGTGGCGCATTTTATAACGCACTTTTGTGTCACATCCGCCTGCCCTCTCACTCGACTACTTGCCCTGTCTGGGTGCCTTTATTCGAGACAAAGGCCGCAGAGTGCGCACTTGGGCTAACACTTCCTGTCATCGTTCTGATTATTGCAGAATCTGCATCCTCGCCTGTCCTAAGGTTACAAATACCGCAGGCTACGGCCTATCACTCGTAGCACTCAAACTGCGGTGGTTGGCAATTTTGACTTCCAAGCCACATCGACTCTATCCCGTCATCCAAGCACAAACAACACCAAGTCGTCCGCATTTTTTTTATTCCCCTGGTGAAAAGATGGCCACCATAGCAAGCACTCGGCCCGCGAGCACCGCCTTTCCCGCCCAGCAAGATGCCGCCCTTTCTTCTCACCAGTACACCTGCAATACATGTCAAGTAGCCTTCCGGTATGCTGATACTCAGAAGGGTCACATGAAGAGCGATTGGCAGTAAGTAGCCCTCCCGTCAGTCCAGCGACTATCCTGGCGCATGACGCTAATGAGCTCCTCTCCCGCTATAGTCGATATAACCTCAAGCGTCGCGTTGCGTCCCTTCCTCCCATATCATCCGATGTGTTTACCGAGAAGGTCCTGCAGGCCCGCGCTGCTACCGCCGCAGAGGCCGATCGTGCCGGCTTTCAACAACTGTGTGAAGTATGTCAGCGTACATATTATAGTGAAAACTCGTACCGGAATCATATCAGCAGCCAGAAGCACAAGGCCAAGGAAGCAGCTCTCTCCAAACGAGGAGGCGCTATCGATGATGCCAGCTCCGTCATGAGCTCTACTTTCTCTCTCGGAAACCCGATATCGGCGCCGTCTGAGAGCGTGGACTCTGATGCTGAAGTCGAATTCAACGAAGTCGTCGAAGGCCTGCAGAAGACCAATCTGAAGGAACACCCCTCACCTGTCAAGAGACCGTCAAATCCTGTCCCTTCTGTTGACTCTCCAGGTCAAGAAGAACACGTTGTATCGGAACAGTCCAACGGTACTACTTCTAGGACGGAAACTCCAGTTCCAGCGACGACACTGAAAAGCTGTTTGTTTTGCAATTACGATTCGCCCACTATCCCTCTCAATGTCGTCCATATGGAACGTATCCACGGCATGTTCATCCCAGAAAAGCAATACCTGGTGGATTTAGATGGTTTGATTACCTCCTTGCAACAGCGCATCCGGGAGTATCATGAGTGTCTGTACTGTGGGAAAATAAAAAATACGATTCCTGCCGTACAAACACACATGCGCGACAAAGGACACTGTATGATTCCCTTCACAGCCGAAGAGGAGCAACTCATGATCGGCGACTTCTATGATTTCAGAAGCACCTATTCAGATGGGGAAGAGTCCGAAGACGAGTCCGTTGATGAGAAACCTAGTGGAGGCGCTAAGCTCGGAGCTAAGCGGCCATCGAAAGCGGTCGGGGAGGACGGCGACGAGATTACAGAAGAGGAAGAAGGTTGGGAGACCGACAGTTCAGCTTCATCCTGTGACTCGGAAGACCTTCAATCAATACCAGTTGATAACTCGATTCGACAATTCGAGCGACTCGATAAACATCCCCATCACTCATCTCACGATCCTCGGCATCATCACCAAAAGGACGGTTGGCACTCTCATGCTCACAAGCACCGGGCTATTTTCTATGATGATGCCGAATTGCATTTGCCTTCCGGTCGCGCTGTTGGACACAGATCGCTGGCCAAGTTCTACCGCCAGAACTTACATCACTACCCTACGCCCGAAGAACGTGCCGAGAAGTTGGCGATTGAGGCGGCACGGTCTTCACATGATGAAGATACTACGAACAGAAACAGACAGGTCTCCCGTCGACAAGATCACGGCAAGTACGGAGCTGTGGTCACGCGAGCCAACGGTGGCCGCGGCATGACAGGTGTAAGTGATCAAAAGAAGAAGGAAGTCCAGCGTGCAGTCCCGCGTAGTGTGCGTCAACAGCAGATGAGGGAGAATCGCAACACCTGGCTCTTGAACAGAAGAAACAATCACCAGGAGCATTACAACTACCAGATCTTGTGATCTGGAATAACGAGTAGAAGTGGGCTGGAGGAATGGGCTGGCATTTTCGGCGTTCATGGAAAAAGATTCATGGCAGGTTTCTAAGTGTCGGTTTTAACGTAGCTTTCTCATTCGATCGGCATTTGCATATAGACTTTATTCCTGAAAATATGACACGCTTTATATGTGCTAGAGTTGGTCAATTCCTTTCCCTTTAGCACGCAGGCGAAAACATCATGGCCATAAAAGTGAAGAGTCACGAGCGTCGCCTGGGAATCTAAACGACTAGCAGGCGCGGGCAATCTTGATTGCCAAGCATATGAAGATCGCGGAACCCCTGATCCCTGTATCGTTCGCAATTCCATCTTCAGCCGTGATTCGTCGCCAAAAGATCTACTAACTCAAAACCAAATAACTCGATAGGGTGGGCGTAAAGACTAGCATTAACGTCACCAATATTCACGAAAAGGAGAATCTATCACGGCCAAGTCATCACGCAGCAAAGTAAACCAAAACAAAAGATTTCCAATTTCTCCACTAAGCTAATTAGTTATACATGGTATTGTTAATGTCATTTTATCCTAATGTGATAAAAATATAAATCGGCGCCGCATGCCGAGTTTGCCCTGATAATAGACTGGGGGAAAAGGTAATAAACCAATCAAATCGGTTCTGCCTTTAAAACCCCCGAGCTGTGAATGTATGATAACGTATATATATAGAGAGAGAGAGAGTATGCATGTGGGCGCGGGGGCCCCTTTGGCGATGATATAGACCCAGACACCCCTAGTGGCCGTTCAAGTTGCCCCTTTTATACACGATCCTGCCCCACGGGTCGAGGACGCAGATGCATATGCCGTATGAGTACGTTATTGTGAATTGGTCGGCGGTACACCATAAACAGTGATATACACATCTCATCCACCGCAGGTCGTAGATGGAATGAAGTTCAGCGTTGTTCATCTTAATTCTGAAGCGCGCGTCTTGCGCGTTTTCCATTTTGTTGGCGCAGTCTCCGTCATCTGCGTGATGCGCGGGGACCGCTGGTGCGTTGTCTTGGCGGGGAGTCATTTTCGGGATTGATGGTGTTAAAGAAATCGTGGTGACTAGCGAGGCCGACTAAGGCTCAGAATCGCGTCCACGGTATAAACGTAGTAACTATCGTAATAAATATGCGCGGTGTCAATTATAGCTTTGTAGGTGCCGGTTGCAAGGTAGTAAGAGGTGGTCGTATTGACGTGTAGGTGGAAGGCAGGAGTTGTTGTATGGAAGGTGAGAGACGGAAAAATAATAATAGAGGGACGTACACATGAATTGGTATAGAGTAAATAAAGCATCGCGCTTATGGATCGAACCTTATGGTTGCTGGGAAACAAAACAACAGCGCGGCGGTGTTGAGTTTTGACTTTAGTACAGGGAACTCTAACGGGGCACAGGGCGATCGTTCGAGGAACTCTAATCCGAGGGTGTAATGGACAAGTGCATAGAAGGCATAATTGGGTTTCTCAAAAAGACCAGGGAAGAAATATGTCCATTCCGAAAGGAAAGAGGGGGGACTATCAACTACAGTCAGTATCATATTAGTATAGCCGTGGCAGCGCGCCTCGTATAATGAAGTGGTTGTCGAGACATGTATCTGCTTTGCGGAGAGAGTCTCGATGTCCGCCGTTTATTGTATCCTCGATGGCTCTAAGACGGAGAGTGCAGTTTTGAGTTGGCACGCTGAATACCTTACCCTATCCATGGTGAGAGGAACAGATTGACTGGGGGAAATAGGTACTACGATGTAGAGACCCTGTTCCACATATAGATATATTGTGCAGACGAAAATAAGACGAAGAACAGGATATGTATAGCCTTTTTTAAATGTTACATGGTTAAGGGTCATGTTCGCATTGCTATGCTATTTTTGCTTCATATCAGCCCTATGTACAATTTAGCCTTTGAGACGGCGACCGACGCTAATACGGTTAACCTTCAAGCCTTGGAATCATTGGCACCCTCTGCTGGTTTCTCTACAATTGGGTCGTCGGGCGAGAAGTTCAGGCTCACACCATTGACACAATGCCTCTCGTCGGTGGGAGTCGGATAACCCTCCCCCTTGAAGACGTGACCCAGGTGACCTCCACAGTTCGAGCAGACGATCTCGGTGCGCGACATGCCCCAGGATCGGTCTGTATGACGGGTGACGGCGCCAGGGATATTGTCAAAGTATGCGGGCCAGCCGCAACCAGACTTGAACTTCTGGCTTGCCTTGTATAAAGGCGCATTGCATCCAGCGCACGTGTAGACGCCCTTCTCAGAGAAGAACTTGTCAAACTTGTGAGAGCCAGGGGCCTCTGTGCCCTTCTCTCGGAGGATGCGGAATTGCTCTGGGACGCATCATCAGCATCTTTGCTAGTCGAAGCTGGGAGCCGATCAACTCCACTCACCTTTACTTAAAACTGCCCGCCATTCGTCAGGGGTCCTCTCGTCAGGGTAAGACATCTTGTTCGCCGAGGAGGAACTTGAGCCAAAGAGACTGCCAAATGGCATAGCTGCTAGATATCCCGAGTGCGCAGGGTTTTGGCGTAGGGCCTGGTGAGCGGGCGCAGATGCTCGAACTCTTGTTAAACTGGAAAACGTGTATACTGTTCGCAGCAGAGTGGCGAAAGGCGGCAATCGCATGAGCGGGGGAGTTGAGTGCGAGTTAGTTATATTATTGTTGTTATGAAGAAACTAGATGAACTCTACGAAACTCAATGGAGGTAGGCCAAATAAATAGATAGAAGAGCTTAGATAAGTACACATGTGGCGGCACAGCTGATGTTTAGAGGAGGAAGTGATGACAGTTTCATGCCAGACATTTGCGAAACCGAGTGTAGTTGATTTGGAATCGGCATCGCCTTGTAGCGCAGGTACCGAGAGGTGATGATGTACAGTGTGCTCTTCACAGCACTGCCTTTCAATGACTCTCAACCTGCGGGTAATTTTACAGTGTGATGCACCGTGAGGCGCAGACATTTACCTCGAAGTACCCCAAAGAAAGCCCCTCTACCATGTGTAGACATGGGAGATAGGTGAGAACCCCATATTTGATGTCGTCAAAACGGAGCCAGCGATTGGGGGTCTATCTACTGCTCAGTATGCAGTTAGTCCCACCGTCCCATCTTTGATGCTTGATCTTATCAACCCCAGCCCTCACTGCCACGCGGTAGATTAAAGCGTCGGATTAATACAATCAGCGAGTCCGAGAAGCATGACTGATTCCGGCTGTTGGATTTCAAACAGTCCGGATTCCAAACCCACTTGCAGCACTTTAGCTTGCCGAAATCCGTACCTAACGGTAAGTAGATACCTAACACAGGTGAGTACACAGGCGAGACAGGTACTTTCATGTGTGTACTGTGTATGCAGGGTCGCGGCAGCACTAGGTAGGTACCTACCTATGTAGGCACTGTTACCACTGAGTAAGTTAAGTACAAGTAAGTAGGACTGCCTAGGCTAGGCCCGGCTTTGGTTCCCCATATTCCCCAGCCTACCTCGGCATCCACCTCATTCAGTCCATCACGGGACCGTCTCCTACAATATTATAAATGCTTGGTGTTGTATGTTGTATGTTGCATGTTGATTGCTCATTGACTGGAATTCTTCTTTCTATACGCAAGTCATTTAAACCTAGATTTTTACCATATACACCGATCATTTGCTCAACTGCCTACTCTCAGACTGTCTCTTTGTTCCTTACAAGTCACTTCACTACAAGTTAGCAGCATACCTGCTTCAGGACCTACGAGAGCAAGGGAGTGGGTGAGAAGAGCAACGGAACAAAAGGTAGCAAGGAATCAGGGTACTAGCCACTGTCAAAACCAATATGCCTTTCGATACAGAGCTCACTCGCCGCCTCGGAATAAAAATTCCCGTCGTGCAAGGTGGTATGCAATACGTCGGATATGCCGAGCTCGCATCTGCCGTTTCCAATGCTGGCGGGTTGGGTATCCTCACTGCTCTCACCCAGCCTAGCCCGGAAGACCTTCGCAAGGAGATCCAGAGAACACGAAATATGACCAAGAACCCCTTTGGTGTCAACATCACTTTATTACCTTCTCTCCAGCCACCAGACTACGGCGCGTATGCCCAGGTTGTGATTGACGAGGGGATCAAGATTGTAGAGACTGCCGGCAACAGCCCTGGACCGGTTATCTCGAAGCTGAAGAAGGCCGGTATCATTGTTCTGCACAAGTGCACAACAATCAGGCATGCACAGAGCGCTATCAAGCTTGGTGTAGATTTCTTGTCTATTGATGGGTTTGAGTGTGCTGGGTGAGTAGGACAAATTGTTCACAATCATAACAAGGCTCCAGTATGCTAACATGATGGGATGAATAGCCATGTTGGTGAATCTGACATTACCAACTTTATTTTGCTCAGCAAAGCTCGGCAGACACTCAAGGTGCCCTTCATCGCATCCGGCGGATTTGCTGATGGGCAGGGACTGGCAGCTGCACTATGCCTTGGAGCCGAGGGCATCAACATGGGAACACGCTTTATGTGTACCGTAGAAGCGCCGATTCACCAAAAGATCAAGGAAGAGATCGTCAAGGCCCAGGAGACGGATACGGCGTTAGTCATGCGCCGCTGGACCAATACCACACGTCTGTATCGCAACAAGGTCACGGATGCTGTCGTCAAGATCGAACGAGAGAGCAAGACTGGCGAATTCGCAGAGATTGCGCCTTTTGTCAGTGGAAAGCGCGGCCGTCAAGTTTTCACCAACGGTGATCCGGATTACGGCGTGTGGACTGCGGGCCAGGTCATAGGTTTGATCCACGATATCCCTACCTGTGACGTCCTCGTGAAGAGGATCGAGAAAGAAGCCGAGGAGACATTGATGTCAAAGCTCAAGCTCGCCAAACCCAAGTTGTAGACTATCGATTTTAGCGTTTCATTATACCAAGTTGTTCTCGTCTGCTATGCTAGAGAAGATGCAGTTTGGGCACTGTTAATGTAAATCGAGCTTCTCTCTACACACAGGTGCTATTGCCCAAATAGTGAACCGCGGATGTGCCAGGTACAATTCTGTGGCTGTCGATTCCCATGCCGTATCACTTACTACGTTATCGTGTTACAAGAATATTGAGATAGTAAATGTCATGCCATACCAAAATAACTAATTGTTGACATGACCAAGACAAGGAACGACACGAGAAACCTAGTATCACGCCCGACACAATTTCCGTACAGTTGAAACCGGTACTATCCAATTCTGCAAAGATGTGCTTAGTCATCCGCTGTTAGCCTAGGATTATTTCCTTCCACGTCGGCGAGCCTTCTAGCTCGTCGCCTTTGTTAATCGATCCTACGGCGACGCGCTCTGCATACTCCCCATGCCACTCAAGGAGCATAATTTTATACCTCCAACCTGGTTCTGCATCATAGTTGCCGCCATCCGCTCTCTCGTCTCTCGCTTCACATAACAATATAAATTCTCCTGTTGAAGGCAAGCCCTGAGACTTCTCTAACCAGACATCTGTTACCTGGATAGTCCCTAGCTCCCATCCGCTACTACCAAAGATGCCGAGCTGGGTGTGTCCGCGACGCGGGGTGTGAGCAGCTTCGGATTCTGATCTTTTCAGCTGAAACTCCACAGACAACGTCCAGAATTGCAAGAATCCTGAACCTGGTGCATCGCTTAAGATATCTGGATAATAAGTTGGCGCCCCGGTTAACTTTCGCTTCGTCGGTTGCGTCTGCGAGCAGTTCATCGAGAATCTAGACTGGACTTGACCACCGTAAAAATTTCTCGACCCGTGAGCGACTCCCTTTTTCAGCGTTGCATTCCAGACAAGTCTACACTCAGTTGAGTCGTGAGCAACGCGTTGGTACCAGATAATCCACGTCCGCACCTTGAGCGCTTTCTGGATACGTCGCGTCTTGGGACTATACCAATCCCAGATATGCGGAAATGCGCCGCCCTCCCAGCCGCTCCAGGACCAACTAGGCGTTCCTTGACGTCGCGTGAGCCTGTTCAATGGGTCCCAGAGAAGACACCAATCGAAGTATGGTGGCGGGATTCCATGGCATAGGTCTACCCCCAACAGATCCCGAATGCGCTGCGCAACTCCCGCGAATGCATTATACACGTCGCTGGGGAACGACAACATGCGATCGGAGTAGTTCTGCACGGGTGCTTCGTAGGACCTTATATCGTCATCCCCGTCCCAACTCGATGTGCCGCCGTCCTCAAATTCGTTTAATACGAAGGCGCGGTCCTCGACGACCCTGTCCTCGGCCCAGTTGCTGGCGTATTTGCACAAGAAGACCACTTGGCCTCCTGTGAAGATGAGCTGTCTGCGGGCAAAGCAAGTTTCTTGGTATCTGATCATTGTCAGTGTGTGGCGTACTATACAGGTTGACCTAGAAGAGTTATCACTTACGTCCAGCCGCGGGTCTGGTATATAGACCCAACAGTCTCGTTCCCGTATATAGTGCGGTGGCCGAGACGCAGCTGAGGCGTTATTTGCTCGATTTGTTGCTCGACACGGCGCGTCCAGGGACGAACGCCTGGAAGCCCCGAATTTGCGTCCCGACCGGACATGGCTACGACGACTAGCTCGGCTGTCTCGTAGATGCGATTCATCTGCTTGATGTGTGGCAATTTCTCCTTGTAGTCCTCGTCTTGAATGATACATAGCGCATCTACCCACAAATATCGAATGCCTATTTCTCTTGTGGCTTGGATAGCGTCTTTAACGGTCTGAGGTAGTTGGGATTCAAAGTCTGGTTCGTTGAATGCGCCGGGTTTTTCGAGACGTTCGATGTTGTTGGTGCCTATAGCTTTCTACGTTAGGAACTAGCTCTCGCGGCAAAAGGTATGGGAAAGATGAATCTCTACAGATAACCACTGGGACCACCCGCCGTGGCTTTGGTCTTCGAAAGGGGGTTGCCATCGCTTTGGGCATTCTCTCGCACTTACCAGCGCGTAACACATTGGCCTGGCCCCAGACATAACTCAACGCTGCGTACTTGCAGTCGCTCGTTCCTGCGACTATGCAGCCAAGCTTGACATCGATAAGGCGGAACTCGTTCAGGATTGTCGCAGGGTGTACCGGCAAATCATCCATGCCGGGCCTTTTCCTACACTCGTCTCCATGCAGGGCTTCACATATGGCAAGCCAATTGCTCACCATCCGAAAGTCGATCTTCTCTCTGCAGATGGTACGAACCAGGTTTGTAGTGGCTTCCGGCCGATCGTTTGCCATGAGCGTGATCTCGGGGAACACTGCCGCTTCCTCGACCCATTCACTGCCTGCTGAGACCGACGGCATCAGGACACGCGTAGGCCGGGCGTTACTGATATCTCCGAAACCATTCGTCATGACGCTGACCTCAAGACTAACGGGCTCACCGTTCTTCTCGTTTGGCACACGTGGGCCGCCGACGGCGGCAAGTGCGAGACGGCAGAAGGGACAGTGCGTTCGGCTGCGGACATCGACGATGTTGCCTAGGTCAATCGAGTCTTGCCCGAAAGAATCAGAGGCTACCTCCGACTGTTCATCGTCCGTTTCACTCTCTCCCTGCTTCGTGAAGTTCGTTCCGCTATCGTCTGATAAGGCAGTACTATCGGCATCATCATTGTCTTCCTGGCTATGCCCGTCTGAAGGAGAGCCGCGGATAACCTGACTTTTCTCGTCAACGAAGAACTTTGATGGTTCAAACCCGACACCTTGGCAGATGTCACAGAACGCATCATCGGGCTTGTGGATGTCTGACGGGAGGGGTGGAAGTGGCGGCACTCGAATGCCGCCTGGGCTCATCGTCCAGGTCAAATTATCGGCCATGGATGTATTCTTGACGGGCTGTTACTACAATAACCTTGGCAGCAGGATCTACTCACTACGGCCCTAATGTAGAAGCTTTATTGAAACGAAGCTGAATTCTCATTACTCAGAGAGGGTGGCATTGAACGCTCTTCTCTATACATATTTATATTTGCTAGTAGTAGATAGGAACCACAGCTCTTTGGCGCACTCGATATACCTAGCAAAGACCTTTTGCCTCCATTTCTTATCCCAATGCGGCCACCACACCGCATTGTTCGTATGTCCCTAGCACTAGCAGCATACCTAACCCAATGAATTCATAAGAAAGTAAAATTAATATATAATCAAAGACTATTGTGCAAGTGGTATAGCTGCGGGAATGGAAAGATCTCCGATGCAGACAGGCGTCGGGCTCAGCTGAACATGTAATCTTGCGGGGCTGTGGGAGACTATTGTCTCTATTTGGTCGAGGGCTATTATTGTCTTCCACCAATACAAAGAGTCGATACATGCTTGGAAGAGGATTCACGCTTAACGATATTTTAGTGTCGTTGGGAGTCGGTACGTGATAGACTTGGTATTAAGTTTGGGCTATGTGCAGATGGGGAGTTGACAAGACTCTACCACTAACCCAGCAGATGACGCTGCTCCTCCTCTACCGTTGATACATGCGATGTAGCATGCGAGTGTCAACTCAACCGCCTATATACATAACAGAAAATAGATTTGAGCTCGCCAAAGGGTACGCCACGCTTATATGTCGTGGATGCTCCGGGAACGCAGAGTATGCGTCTCGAGTCCCCGAACGCTTAGCCACAAGATTACCCTTGCCATAGTCAAGGATAGCGTTGATCTTTTCCGACGATGCGATCTACCAGGGTTTCCGATAATTGACCTTCGACCGGTGGTTCGCGGGGCTTCACTTTGTTCTCGATTCTTTGACCGGCGTCTCTTTTTTTTTTGTTTGATTTCACGTCTTCGAAGTCAATCGTTCTGTGTAGCTATCATGATTTTAGTCTAGCGTTACTTGGCATTCCCTAAAGCCTACACTCGTTTGTTCGAAACTATTCTTCTTGGGGTATCGGAACTTTGAACGACGACCAGTTGTGATAACGGGCGCTTGTATGTACACAATTATAATACACCATGACTTTCCCCCCTATGCGTTTTTGTCGGCCAGTCATAGCTCAGGGAGGGAGAACTATGAGAGCTGAACGGATGCGAAACGGTCATCGTGGATAGCTTGGCCCGACGATGATGTACAGGCTTCGGCATCAACTGCGTCCTCTTAGGTATGCGGCGACATGCGTAAGGGGAACATAATAAGTACCTTAGTGAGATGATGTCAAGTTCCCTTGAGCCAAGTGTTCTGCTCCATTAAATCAATCACCTGTTGGATCAATCTCTGGTCTTCTTCTAACTCTATGCACCGATAAAGCCAAGGTTGCTCTATCGTGTGCGGAAATCCATTAAGCTTTTGCGCGACTGCAAAGAAATCGCCCCAACACTGATCGAACCACATGGCTGCTTCCTGAGCAGCGCTGGGGTTGTTATTTCGAGTATGAAAGCTTTGCAAGGCCGAAATTGCGTCGATGGTCTGTAAGTGAGTTGGTCCGTAAGTAGCGTAGCAGGTGTCAACGAGACTACGACCTATTCGCGTCGCTTCATCGACGTTTCCTTCCCGGTCCTTGATCTCGAACAATATCCAGAGGCACTTACACCGTAGATGGTTGAATTCGTCATTGATAGCCTCTACGGAGTCTATCCATGCTAATATTTGCCCTATTGTTGTGTCTGCTTCAACAAGTCTCCCTTGTTCAAGGGTTAAGCATGCCATTCGGAACTTGGCCTCCTGGAGAAGAAATTGGCCAGAGACCGAGTTGGAGAGAGCTGCCATCATAGCTGCTAGTGCTTCTCTACCAAAAGCATGAGAAATCATTCCGCTGCATTGAAGTTGGATGAATACGAAAGCCATCTGGATCAAACTGGTCTGGTCATTGGGTAATAAACCAACTTGTCCTTTCCAAGTACTTAGATATGATTCAAATAATACCGCAGCATACTGCTGAAGCCCTTGCAGACCGGTCGCTTTGATCCGTGACCAAACATGGTTGAAAGGGTGCATGGGAGGCAACACAATTGATGTGAGTTCTGCAGCATATCGCATGAACATCTCACCCAGTTGCGTGCTCTTAGACCCCAGCAAGAGAGCCGCCTTGTAGGTTGCCAGCCAGAAGAACGGGTCAGGATTCCGTAAGTGAGATTTGTACTGCTCAAGACAGATATTAAGCAAAGCAAAACCCTGTTTTGTTCGATTATGGGCGATGAGGCCTTGTGACGTCGCCAAATAGTGCGCCCAAGTGAATGCATCAGGCACCGGAGCTGTGCTCGAAACCTGCCATCCCCCTGCCTCGATGGAACCAGCGATGTAGCCCCTTAGGATGTTCATACAGTCGTGTGGAACCTTGAAATCTATGGGATCATCGGGTTGCGTGAACAGAGTTGGGGAACCCTCAGGGGTAGGTGAAGGCGTCCGGCAGACAATATGAGACGATTCTGGTGCCATTATGGTTCGAGAAGTGTTTGCACCATTTTCTACCACGAGAATCTGTTCTAAGACCATAGCCGCAGCGCGATACCTGTGTGAAGAGATATGAGACCAAGTCTTAGCGCAACACTAGAGGAGCTGAAAAGCCGAGGCCTAGCTAAACTATGCAGGAAGAGGCAGACAAAGAAACCATAGGACAAAGAGAATGAAACATGGATACGCACCTATATCGCTGTAGACGATCCGGGCTGATCTTGCGGCCCCTAATGTAGACGACCGAGGGCTTGCCGGCGTTTGTCCGAGCTGTCTGTTGGCGAAATATCTCGACGGCATCCTCGGCCTTTATTTTCTTTTCGATCTCCCATTGCTGAAAGCGCGCCTTGTACATTCGCACCCTTTTGATAGGGTTAGGTTAGCAATCGAGGTGCGCAGCGAGGGTGCCGTGGTCTGATCGCAAAGTACCACACCAAGTCGACTTACGTTGCAAAAAAGTTGTACTTTTCTTCCATGATTCGCATGGTGTCTTTCAATGTCTTATTCTGGTCTCTGTAAAGAGCCGTTATCAATGACCGATGGTTGGCCCAGTCGCTTGCCGTAGCCCAGCCATCTTTTGGACGACTGGTGCCCATGGCGACTAACGAAAGCACTAAAAGATATTGAAACTCGAACTAATGATGAAGAGATCACGATGTGACGTTACTATGGAGGGTGAAGGTGAAACACAGCGTCAGTTTGGCTACACATATGGAACGGCACGATAGGTACGCATGTAACCAAAGTGAGAGAGTGCATGTAAGTGATGCACAGCGAAGCCAAATTGACTGCTGGCGGCTCAAGAAATGGAGGGTGGTATGTGATATGATGTTATGGCGAGACTGCATACAGCACAGGAATTTAAATATATCGATACTGGATCCATGCCTGGAGTCACGGAGCACGGTAGGAAGACATGTCGGTTGCCTTGCAGATAGCAAGGTAGCACAAGCAAATTCAGGGCAGCATGGGATTATGCTGCTCGACGGCCAGTTGCATCGGCTGTGGAAGAAGACGACGACCAAACCAGGTACCGTTGACGATTCGCTGCAGTTCAGTGGATGTGCAGACGGGCATGACACAGGGGGGGTGAGAGGCTAAAGATGTAGACAGGGGGACACAGGCTCAGCCGATCCAGCCAAGGCACCTCACAGGGCCAGGAGTCGGGCGAATGATACCACTTACTTACCGTAGCGTAGTGAAGCCATGTATGCAAGCTCACAGACTGATCTTCATAGGTTCATGATGATGGATGCCACTAGCAGGAACAAGTGCAAGAACTGTAGTTGCCAGAGCTGCAGGCCGGAGTTTCGGGGTTCAGGCTGGACTGTATTGCTAGTAGCGTCCTCGTAGAAGAGGTGCTAGTTATTAGGTAACAGCCCGGTTTCCGGTCGAGGTAGGCATCGAATCATACTGTATACGTGTAGGTAGATATGTGAGCATGTGAAGACCGGGCAAGATTGGGGGTTCACAATGCACCAGCAACCTGAGGTGAGACACTCTCGACTTAAGTAATGTGACAAAACCACAAATCGAGGTTTAGTGTATGACCTGTCCCTCGCGCGGGCCTACGCTACCAAGCGCTTAGATAGCCGGAGGGCGAGTCATCAGATTTGTCCGTGCACCACATCCTCGTAATTCACGTCGTCTAAGGTACACACATCAAGGAGCAGGCAGGGTATGGGCAGAGAGCATGCGCTGCTACATGAATACATGTACGATGTCGTGAGCGGGCCTCGTCTCTGCAGCCAGCCGATAACATGGCAGGCTATGCAGGCGGCGAGGCGTCTTATCGAGTTGGAGTACGGACTGGATCAGAGCCGGCCATGAAAAAACTGCGATTGGGTGCTGTACAGCTATGTGTGCGTATGCATGTGCGTGTATGTATACTGTTCTGTTGTAAGCGATCCATCATTAACAGTGTTTAAGAGTGCAAGTCTCAGGTCTCGGACGGGACCTAGATAGTCTATCCACGGCAGACCACAGCCGTCGTCCCGGTGAACTACTGTACACTGCACTAGTAGCAGCGATGTAACCATTATTCATCCTCTTACTCAGTAGTTAGATAGGTAGCAGTGTACGTGCAGACTGCACGCTTGGACGAGTGCTTTAGGTAGATGAGGATACCCAGAAACGGCAATCCGGGATATGTGAAGAGTTGTTGAAAGATGGAAAAGAGGACTTGATGTGACAGGGCTCCTGAGTCAGTCAGTAGGTAGGTACATGGTTAGTAGGCAACTTGGAAGAGAAGAGAGGTTCTTTGTACTTACCATGGTAGTAGAGGAGCGACGGTGCCCGAGGGTGAGGGGTCACGCAGTAGACGCATCATGCATGTATTGATATGTACACTACATCACGTACAAGAATATACTTTGTAGAATAAGTATCTGTATTGATCGACAACTGATCAGCACAAGGTACAGGCTTGGAAGGTACACCGCTCAGTCATAATAGGTACATGCGTCCACTACTTGCTGCCGGGGGGCGTACTATATTGCAGACAGATGATTACTCAGTACAGTACGCGACTCCATATATATATTCCACTTACTGTGTATTGTAGGTCTATAATAAAGATAGGCTATGCGTACTATGCACGTAGATGAGCAAGTGAAAGTAGCCGAGCTTGTTATTGTGCGTGCTCCGGATGGCATCTTGACAACGTGTATTTCTACCTAGGCAGTTTACCTGGCATACTATACTACTGGTAGGTACGTAAGGAAAGAGATATAAGTGAAGAGGAACTGTTTGGAATTAACTCGTTATATTATAATACCGTTATGTATTTAGTAGTACAGTATCTAAAAGCGGCCCACTTAGGGAGGCCGTAGCTATACCTATATAGGTAAAGGCCAGGCCCACTAGGTAAAGACTAATTAGGTAAAGCTCACTACGCCACTTGCGCCACCTTTGATGTCTGCTACAAATAAATACTTGGAGCCCGTGAGCCCCAAAGGGCGCAAGCGGCGGAACAAGATGGGGATTTATTTACTTTCTTTCTAGAGTATGGGTCGGCGCAGAGCGCATGCCCCCCGGAATTTAAGGAATTTAAAAGGGGTAGAACTTGTGGCGCTTGCGGCGCGCAAGCGACGCTGGCACCGAAGGTGACTCTGAATTTATATGTGAGATTGGCAGGAAAAGGTAGGTAGGTAGGCGAGGGGTAGGGATTACGGCCTCGCTAGGTAGGCCTGACTGAAAGTATACTAGTATGCCCATGCTACTACCCCGCTATTTACACGTACGTAGGTTGCTTTCGGTGGCTGCCACGAGGCGGCAAATACAGTAAGCTTAGCCACGTTTTCAAACGGTATACTCTGTAGGTACCCTAGACGCCCACTTCTACGTGAACGAATGTGAATGGGAATCGCGCCTTAAGCACACCAAGCGCCACACTCAACATTGTGGCTTGCGTAGCCTGTTGGCCGGACAAATTGTATCACAGCTGCACGGAGTAAACATTTACCAAACCAACTAACAACCCTTCCTGCCTAAACTCGGACCGACGAGGGGTGCGAGCTGGAATGCCACAACCCGACTTTCTCATATCAAAGCAATGCCGGCCACCCCGTCAATACCCTCTGCCCATATAATTTACAGTTTTATCCTACCTGGTATAATGCACTGCTACGTGTAGACTTAGCTGTCTCATGCGGTAGGTTGTCCCAACCTTCACCACCACGTCCCACTTAAGACTGATCACTGGAGGCAACAGAAAACCAGGCGACATTTATAGCTTTCAGCCGAGGAATAATCTCACTTCAGCTGACCCACCCACCTTTCACATAATTCAGGGCACCCACGGCGAGCTTGGTACTAGCAGTTGCTTCGACATCTCCCTTGCCTCGCAGAGTCGATTGCTTGTCACCATGGTACAAGAACAAGCGCCGCCCAAGGCGCCTTTTCGCCCTTGGGGAACCAATGAATCAAATGGGGCCGCCATCGCACCGCCTATCGCCTCGAGGAAAGAAGGGTCTAGCGTTTCTCCCACATCACATACACCAGGCTTCACGAACCCCTCCAACACATTCTCTCTTCCGCGCCCTGCTGTGAAGCAAAGAGTCTATTCGGGAAGCAGTATGGATGACAGATATGCGAACCTGTTCGTCCAGCCCAAGAACCGCCCAGAACATCATCGTCCACAACGGATAAAGGGCCCGCTGCAGCCTACCTTCAAGGACAAGAAACCCGCCTCGGATCCTATGTTTTCCTCAGCACCTGGCCCGGCTGGCTCGGCCAACAATCCTATTACAGTAGCCGACGGTGGCTTTATTTCCAACTACAGCCAACCGGGTGTCTTTGCTGAGTATGTGGATCCCAAAAAGGCTGCCGCCGACATCAAAGCTCTGTTGGAGGGCTCTTTGGAGGATGATGAAGAGAAGCTTCCAAAAGACCAGATCACCGAAGACAAAGCTCGTATCGAAGGTCTCAAAGTTCGACTTCTACCTCATCAAATTGAGGGGGTTGAATGGATGAGAAATCGAGAGCTCGGTCCTGTCAAAAAGGGCAAGGTGCCCAAAGGTGGCCTTCTGGCTGACGACATGGGCCTTGGCAAAACATTACAGTCCATATCACTTATTCTCACCAACGCGAAGCCGGCAGATAAGCACCCCGGCGTGGAGAAAACCACTCTGGTGGTAGCACCCTTGGCCTTGATCAGGCAGTGGGAAGCTGAGCTGAAAGAGAAAGTCGAGGATTCGCATAGATTGAAAGTCCTCGTCCATCATGGGCCCCAGCGCACCAAGAAATACGAGGATCTCCGTCGATATGATGTTGTCATCACTACTTATCAGATTCTTGTATCAGAACACAACAATTGTAACGCCAGTGTAAAAGCAGGATGTTTTGGCTTACACTGGTACCGTGTCATCCTCGACGAAGCACATACGATCAAGAATAGGAACGCCAAGGCTACCAAAGCCTGCTACGAACTGCGAAGTGTCTACCGATGGTGCTTGAGTGGCACGCCAATACAGAATAACTTGGATGAGCTACAAAGCTTAGTCAAGTTCTTACGGATTAAGCCTTACGATGACTTGCGTGAATGGAAGGATCATTTTGAAGTACCGATGAAGAATGGTAAGGGTCACATCGCCATTCAGCGACTACACAGCGTTCTGCAATGCTTCATGAAGCGTAGGACCAAGGATATTCTAAAGCAAGATGGGGCCCTCAGCACAGGACCTAGTGGAAGCATCGGTGACAAGGGCGAGAATAGCGCGACGTCTAGCTTTAAGGTCACAGAGCGCAAGGTTGTAGCTATCGCTGCTCAGTTCGCCCCTGCTGAACGGCGATTCTATGACCGCCTAGAGCAGCGGACCGATAAAAGCCTAGAAGCAATGATGCGTGTCAAAGTGAATTACGCCAGCGCCTTAGTGCTCTTGTTGCGGCTCAGACAAGCATGCAATCACCCGAAACTGGTGGAAGGCAAGCTAGAAAAGGATAAAGATGCACTGTCGGAGGAGGCCCGGCCGAAGAAAAATGACGCAGATGTTGATGCTCTCGCGGACTTGCTCGGTGGGCTTGATGTTCAGGCTAAGCACTGCGAAATCTGTGGCTGGGACCTCGATGGGGAACATCGCCAGCCGGGAACCGACAAGTGCAAAGCATGCTTTGCGGACCTCGAGTATTTCAAACGTCATGAAGAGGGCGGTGAACTGAAGACACCCAAGGTGAGGACGAGGAACAAGAAAAAGTCCAAGAAGATCAAGAAGGTCGAGAAAGTCGAAAAGTCCTTGGTAAAAGAGCCTGTGAAAGAGGAAGCCGAGAGTGAAGGATTTGTTAAGCGAAAACCGAGAAATCGACGTGCTATCATCGACTCTGATGATGAGGAAGAGGAAGGCGAATGGGTTGTTTCTAGCGATGAGCAAGGACTACTTCGCTTAGGCAAAGCTGGCGGCACCGATGATGAGAATGCCGAGGGTGAAGGCGAGACCATCAATACGGAGGATTCTGAGGAGGATGAATCACAAGCACAGAGCCATCTGGACAGTTTTATCGTTGACGATGGTGAAGATACGAAGCCCGAAGATTTGAAGAGAGCCATAGAAGCTTTGGATTCGGACGATGACGATCTAGAGTCGATAACAGCCATGCAAGCTCGACTATCCCTGAAACCCAGCCATGTGTCCGAACAGACAGATGAGGAGAGCGGTGCTGACACAGAATCTGAGAATGGCTCAGACTCCGCCAGCGATGATGGTATTTCCGAGTCGGAGCTTTACGACGACTCTGATGCCGAGCAATCTTTCCTCCGCGACCGGCAAGGCGGACGCCAACAAGTACCACATGTCCTAGCTTCAGCCAAAATCCGCCAATTGATATCTATCCTCCATAAGGAGGTTCAAGAACACAAGTTCATTGTGTTTTCGCAATTCACATCTATGCTAGACCTTGTGGAGCCCTTCCTTCGTAAGGAAGGTCTCAAGTACGTGCGATACGATGGCGGGATGAAGAATGACGCACGTGAAGCATCGTTGCACAGCCTCCGCAACGACAAGAATACACGCGTATTGCTATGCTCGCTTCGCTGTGGCGCGCTGGGTCTCAACCTTACTGCTGCGTCGCGTGTCGTCATCCTCGAGCCATTCTGGAACCCATTCGTCGAGGAGCAGGCGATTGATCGTGTGCATCGCCTTACGCAGACCGTGGATGTCGTCGTGTACAAGCTAACAGTTGAGAATACCGTCGAGGAGCGTATTCTCGAGCTGCAAGAGAAGAAGAGGCTGCTCGCCGAAACGGCCATTGAGAACGGTGCCAAGAAGGAATCGCTCAAGCTCGGCTTGAAAGAGATGCTTGACCTCTTCAAGCATATGAGTAGAGGTGGCCGTGTTACTGCTAGCCGGGAGGATCACAATAGCGGCGGAAGCCGTGGTCCTGACTCGGCTGACAACAGTTTTGCTAGCGTCGCTAGCGACGTCTCGTCAAGCAAACAGAGCGTGCGGAGCAGCACCTCGAAGTCGCAGCGTAACCAAGAAAGCGCTGTCTGGGGACGTCGGTGGTAAACAACCCGTAGATTTCCTGTTATAAATGTTGATTAGG
Organism: Xylaria sp. MSU_SB201401; assembly: GCA_002288965.1. Classification (NCBI taxonomy): domain Eukaryota; kingdom Fungi; phylum Ascomycota; class Sordariomycetes; order Xylariales; family Xylariaceae; genus Xylaria; species Xylaria sp. MSU_SB201401. The sequence continues at coordinate 27,586 of NPFG01000170.1, read as the reverse complement.
CGTTATATGATGTGGTGACGAAACGCAAGGTGTTATGGGGTTACGAAGTAACAGCTACACAGCCGGTACTTAGAATTGGCGTCTGGTTGGTTGGCAAGAAGGATGAACAAGGGAACATGGGTACGCACTCACGCATGACGGGAAACTGGCTATTGACGATGGATTTTCTTACTGGTTTCTTGGTGTCTTGTTAGACGTTCTCTCGATATAATGCACAAGGCTTGCAGTTTAGCAATTCGCCTACGATTCAATTATTTCGTTGGTTCTCGCATGTTGAAACACGGCATTTTACTGCGTATGCTTCCCTTACGACTCTCTGTACAAATAAGTTCCCTCCTCTTCTTTGTTCACAGCTTTGGTTGAGAGATAAATGACCTCCTTGATCGGCGTATCAAGCAGCTTGCGGCGTTTTACCATGCCTATATGATCATCATATGTGCGGAATGCTTGCGCTATCTGATGCAAGATGCGATCAGCCGTTCCTTAAAATAGGTGGGTTGGTAGCAGGTAGCATGCTGTGTATCTCGGATCACCGTTATCATATTCACCGTCATATTACGCCAGTGGCTTCAGCGCCTCGTGGTTCCGGCCCACGGGCCGACGAGGGGAGGGACGAGTAAGCGAAGACGTAATATGCATGACATTTGGAGGCAGGCACTCGATAATCGCGGCTCCGAGGGTAAAACGGCGTGGCGCACTTGAACAACGAACGATGCGTGGATTGATTACTCAATGGTACCAGGGGTTGCGCGAGAAAAGCAATGGGGTTCCATGCAATCGGGCACAGCAGCATCCGGTACCTAGCTAAAGAAGGAGGAATTCTTAAGCAAAAACAAGAAAGCAGGTTAGGTTATGTGTTAAGTTTTTAGTAGGGCTGCGGGATTACTTCTAGCCTCGAACCCAATCAACCCCAGCACATGGCGATTTACCTCTCTTCCTTTCCTCCCTAGCTGTTACTTAGTAGCATCTAGACGCCACATTGATAACTTGGTTGGGCTGGGTTGAGTTGGAGTATGTAGTCTACGGCTGAAGTGACCGACTGTCAGGCGTCAATAACGGGGTTGGGTTATCCTGCGAGGAAAAAAAAAAATTAGCTAGACGTGGTAGGTGTTGAAGTAGGAGGCGAAGAAAATGACCAGTATCGAGACTATCTTAGCCGTCTGCGTGTAAACCTAGTCCCTGCGGGTGGAGGTTCCTATTGGCAGGTACGGCCAACCCTATGTATATATAGAGTAGTCACAGTGCTAGGGCACTAGGTCCAACTATCCCATCTACAACTACAATACAATCACAATGGCCATACCATGACAGTTCCTGCCACCGCTGAAAACTGGTCATGAGGGGGGGTGGTCGTGATCCGGTGTTTTTGCTTATATCTACACTCTCTGATGCTGGGGTGCCATCAAGTGGGCAAGGCAGTGAGAGGTCAATAGACAGTTGGTTGGTTTTCCAATCTTGAAGATATTCAAGGGACAATACCTATAGAAACAGAGACCACAAAAGCCATCTGAACGTAACCGTACTAGGCATTTACTGACATTATGGTATATTTGGTCATGTCTTACTTTTCTCTCTACCGCAGAGGTCGCGATACTATCCTAATTATAGGAGTAAAAAAACAAAGACTCCCGTCATGAATTGGCCAGCAAATGGTCCGAAATCATTACCAAGCCCGGAACACGGGTTGAAGACCTCATCTAAACGGCCCTTACAAAGCACTTGTCCTGTTATCTGTCTCTAAGAGCACGTTAGCAGTCGTAAAACCCTGGGCGAGGATAAAGTTCTGAGCACCCCAGGACAGACTTCTCGGAGTTTCATCCTCTCTCAACGACACAATCGAAATGATGAAACGTCTGGTTGTCCCCAGGATCGACTTGCTGAGATCAATAACGGTATATTTTACACATCTCGATCTTGGATGGCATCTTTTCCCATCATGTTCGCTCCTATTTGTCTCTTTCATCTCCTAGTACTTGATTATATGATTCCTGCGGCTCAAAACTTCTATCTGGTATATCGAAATAAGATTGAGGTCTGCATACGATTTACCGAAAAGTCCTCGAACACGGCCTAGACAAGTTTTTAGGCTGAGCAGTTCGCACATGAAGACATGGACCACAAGATCCGTCATGTTCGACTTTGCACACAATATTTACTGATAGACCCCCAACCTTATGCTTTTTTATCCAATACTTCGATCGTTGAAAAAAATCTCGTGAAGTAGACCATCGCATAAAGCAGACAAATCATGTCGGCATTGAAACCAGATTTCTCCTACCCAGCCATCATCACTATGGAACAATGGCTAGACCGACGAGTAGAACAACGACTAGAGGAAGAAGTTAAAACGGGCGAAGCTTGGAATAACCAGGACGGGTTGATGTACCTTTTCCCAAAGGACTACAAAACCATGCTAGATTATGAAGCGGCGCAGAAGCAAGTCGCTAGCAACCCAGGGGGTTCGAGCACCGCCGGCGAGACCAAGAAGTCCACGCGGCGACCCATGAACCCCGTCGGACTAAGCTTCCGCGTATACAAAGACCTCAAACAACGACGACTGTTTCTAGCGGCGCAGCGGAAGAAGACCTACCGAAATTTCGCGAGAGTCAAAGACGAGACATCCCACCCAGAACCTGGCGGCCGTGACGAGACGGCTCCCATCTACACGGCTCAAGCCCCGAGTTTTCCGTTTTGTCTATTCCTTCCTAACCAGGATCTTCCTGAGAACTCACCGAGAGATGAGAACAGCCCTGGCGCAACTACCGTCAAATGCCGCAAGAGAGCACCGTCGCAATACAGAATGGGCCGCTCAGCGGAAGACGAGTTGATACGGGGGCTCTGGCCTCACCCGACTAGAAGCGGAAGCTCGGCAACTAGCTTTGCTCAAGACCCAGCCAGTCAGATTGATTTCGGCAATCTGAGATTAACGGATGAATCATCCAAACACGCTGATGTGTAAGGAGGGATACGGTGGATGTGTTTCGAGGCGTCTACGGTTCTGGTATACACAGTTTCCTAATTTGATATTGGTGGTAGCTATCATCTTTCAACAATCGTGTTTAAAGGGCTGAACCTCCTGACGCCAAGTCACCTGAATGCTACTGTATTTCATTTAGCATGTAGCATCGAGATTGTAGGAAAACGGGATGTAGGATCACAGAATCGAAAAGACTGATGTAGATGAATTAAATTTCGTCTTCCCTAACCACTTTCCACTCAGCGGGTAACAACACTCCTTTGAGGCCCAGCTACCAAGTCTTCGTCCCAAATTTAATATAGGAGTCCACTCGTGTCAGAAGGCCTATATCTTTATTCCAGTTTTTGTAAATGTGGTACCTAGGACGTACAGTCTCCTCCCGACTATACTATGGATAGTAGAAATTCAACATTGTCGCTTGAGACCTTCACAGGCGCCGAAAGTTACCAAATATATCCTGTTTTCGCATGCCTAAATAAGTGGACTCCTGTAAAGCCTTGTCAAATGGAAGCGGGATAGCGAAGCTAACATGAAAATACCTTTGGGCCCTACTCAAGACACTAAAGAGCGGATACCACTAACAATATTAATGCCTATGTATAACGTGACATACACAAGCCCGTACGAACGGTACCCCCGCCTCCACATGAAGCAAAGACGTTTACACCTCAAGCTAAAACTTTTTTACCCTACCTACCAACTCGCCGCTATAATAACAGCCTAAAGCCGCTCAAACCCATGAAAGGAAAAAAAAAAATCGAGAGCAATGAAAATCAGAATGGACATTATATTATCCCCTAAGAACAGCTCTCACCCACCTGGTAAATGAAGCCAAGCTGCTATCAAAATGACACGGTAGCACCAACCAACCAACCAACCAACCTAGGTATAGTACAGAAAGAAGCCAATGTCCAAGCCAAGACACGAGAGCTGTACTATAACCTGAATTCAAACAAAGCACACAAGACTGCAAAATACAAGGGAATAATGGCTTCACCCTGGAACCATTCTTGCCTATGTCAGCTTGCTATTCTTCGTTATTTATCTCTCCTTATTGCCCTCAAATCCTAGTTCTGCTCGACCCTTCTCTACTTAGGAGCCCTGGCGTCACGTTTCTTTACTGGTCATAATTCTTTCCCAAGATGCCATCAAAATCATCTCATAATCCCCTCTGCTCCTTCCTTGCTGCCTCGCTACAACATCAGTACGTGGTACCTTGTCTATAGTAATCCTGGGGCGCACTTGGCTCATTGCTAGCACCTGGTGGCACGTAGGCTTTGTACTGGGGCTGCTGTGGTTGCTGAGCTTGTTGGCTAGGCAATGAATGGCGTGAATCATAGTGCGGGCCGCCGGGCTGTAAAGGGAGCGGAGTTACTCCGTCAGCTACCTGGCCCTGCGGGATTAGTGGCGCGGCACCGGTTGGCTGAGGTGGTGCATGTTGTGACGGTGTGTCAAATGAAGCTTGGTGTTGAAGGGGACGAGGATTGGGGTTATAGGCCGTATATTGCGGCTGGCCGGAGTGAGAGGCGAGTGCCAAGGGCATAGGAACACCCTGAGGAGGGCCCAGCGGCCCAGGAGGCGACGCTGATGGTGCAGGGGCAGTAGGGCTGCTATACATATCGTCTTGGGAATATGCGGATGCTGAGTAAGGATCTGGCGCACTTGCGTTGTTATGGGTCGCTACTGGCGAGTCGTATGCTGGTGTAGCTAGTTCCTGAGGGTTGCCATATGTACTTTGTGGTCGTTGGCCCCCTAAGTGCGAGGCCTGTGTGTAGGGTTGATACGCTTGCTGCGGTGGTGGGCTAGAGGGGTGCTGTGGTGCAGGTTGTTTGCCTGCGGCTATTCGCGATGGTTGATCCCTAGGGGGGTATTGCTGTGTTGGAGGCGGACCGCCTTGAGGTGGCACTTCAGCGCCTTGGAGATAGAATGGCGCAGATCCGGGAGTTGGGCGTTGAAAATTAGGTGGCGGTGATGTAGCCTGGTATTGGTTGTGCTCTAAAAATGAGTAAGTTTGGCCTACGGAAGATGGACTTGACTGGACGTACCTTGTGGTGGTGGCCCCTGAGGCCCTGGGGTATAATATCTCTGAGGGTCCTGCGGGCCCGGGGTAGGACCCTGGGGCGCGTAGCCCGGACCCGGTGGACCAGCCGGAGCTCCATAACCTTGAGGTACGGGGGGGCCTGCCCCGTAGTGGTGATAGCTGTGTTGTGGAGGATGAGACATCGACGACTCTAATAACGACTCATAGTCTCTCCTTGCTTTAATGAACTTTTCGTTTAGTTGTGTGAAGTCGTCTTTCTTCTGTGAGTATTTCTCAATTAACTTGATCAGTTTCGGCCGAATTGCCAAAGTTTGATGATATAATTTCTTATCATGTTAGCGACGTCTGGCGAATTTCAAATTTGGTAAAGTTCTTACAGAGATTTCCTCATTATCCTCTTCACGTGGTGCCGTGTTGGATGTGCTTAATAATGTGAGTAGCTTCTCTACGTTCTTGATTTCGGCGAACACTTCAGCCTCCATTTGTGCCTCCCGCTGTAATTCATCCGGCGTTGGGTCGGTAAGCTTTTCCACGTAATTGAGAGGAAAAATACCCGTCTGGCCCTTTAGGGAACCCCGCCACCAGTCTTTATAGACGGATTCCAGCACAGCAATGACATCTCCTTTTCTGAATTCCAGCTCGCCAGGCTCGGAAGGTACAAAGTCGTAAAGCGCACGAACGCGAGATACGGTTGCCGCAGTGGTGCCAGTAGAGTGTGTCGGTATTGGCTCGGCCGTGCCGCTGGATGACCCAGCTCCTTGGTTATGGCCTGCGTTAGAGCTGGGCCCAGGTGCGGATGATGCGTTCTCGGTCGCCTTTTTTTTCCGCTCTTCCTCCTGCAACGATAGCTTGAGGGCCATCTGCAGCTCATCCTCCTCCTTTTGGCGATCGAGCTCAGTGAGCCCGGTCTTTTGTGGAGCCGAAGGAGGTTGCAAGGTTGGGTTACTCTGCTTCAGGCGGTAGTAAGCATCGTACATTATGCCGAGGTCAGCATCCTTGCTGAACATATCAGACCACTCCTTTGTGCGCTCGAGAATCTTGGCCTTGACTTGTTGATGTGTGTTGCGGTCGTTGGCAAGTTTGAGAAGGGCGTCCGTGAAGGAACGGCTAGCGAGCTCGCGGTGCATAGGCTTCCCACAGTTTTGAGAGAGTGCATTTGCGAGCTAATGAAACCATTGTTAGCTCTGATTCGGCTCCAACAGAGAGTAGGACTTGTAGCGCTCCCTACGCACCTCAAGCGTGTACAGCTGGACGTTAGCATTTCGATGCGCTAGGCGTTTGATCAAGCCTTGTATAGCTTGGTTGGGGCCATTTGGGTCGCTCGACACCTTGTCGCAGAGATCGATGATAGCTCCCCAGTCTTCGCTCGTGAGGTTCTCGTCGGTCGCCTTGACTGAAATAATGGTAGACGTTAGTAGGCGGTCTGGAAAAGGTGTATCAACCGAGCTTGGGTTTCGGGCAGATGACGTTACCGATGCCTTCATCGTACGGGCTGCTCGCAGCTCCACGAAACATGGTGAAGAGGCAAGCCGTACGGGACTTGCTGATGGAATCGAGTGCAATCTGCTAGAAATCCGGGGTGTTCTTTTGTTGCGGTGACCGAGGAGTCGGGATAGGTCAACTTAAGCTTCTGGAAAGTTAGGGCGGTAGAAGCTAGGTAATTAATATCATGGTCGGCGATGGTGGAGATGTGGTGACGACGTTGGCCGCGCATTTGCTCTGGGCATTACCCGAAGTAGAGGTGCGTAGGGGTGGGCTAAGTGAGATAGGCACTAACGTAATGAGTCTAAGCCAACACAGGTAATTTGGCAGCCTAGGCAAAGGGTGCCCCCTGGGGCGGTGTCATAGGCCACTAACGAGGGCCCGGAGCGCTGTAGCGTAGGTAGCTGGAGATCTTAAGCAGGCGCGAGCTGCTAGAAATCTATATTTAACAAGGAACGGCAAAAGACCGATCCCCACCTAAAGCCGGGCTATGCAAGATGACGCCTAATGCTATGCCTCCCTTCCCTAAGTTCAACGATGGAGTAGGCGGATATTCAATAAATGTACGCGTACAAGTGTGTACGCTGTACGCCTAGAGATAGGCTGGGCTATTTTCACAGATGCGAGCAATTAGTCAAAGACTTATATATTCGAATAGCGGGCGGCTATATTCTAAGCCCATTCATTTACAACCGACTGGTCGAAGAGGCAGCGCACTACGCATGCTGCCCTTGTCTACTTAAGTAGGTATACAGCCTTCCGTCTGTCTATGGACAATGGCCCAACTACGTATAAGATGGGAAGCTTATAATGCCAATAATTAATAACACTAATGCGGAGATGCCCTCCCAACGCCGGTAGTCGTCCTCAAGCGTGTCAAGAAAAAGAGCATAACAATGCTTGCTCTTGACTCTGGCCGTAACCATATCAATGAAGTCGCCTTATCGTATTTCCATAAACGCCAATCCTGATTGACTTCTCGATGTGATCCAAACAGTGCCAATCTGTACTTATACTCCGTTTAAAAAAAGGACCACATCCAGAAGTGGGAAGACGAAGGGAGAGTTTCTGTGCCTCGCAAGCAGCGAGGCAGACCATCTAGGTAACCTAAATAATCTAGGTGAAAATAATCAAACAGGGCTCGCACGGACAGTCTGTGTCCTTGAGCCTACCACCGACGACTCCTGTGGCTCGTTTCGTAACTACCTCGCTCTGCGCCGGGACCGGCATTTCTGATATTATCTCGATTTTCCTCGAGGCTCCGCCGTGATTGGTCGCGGTTTATTTCTGACATGTCAAAAAGTAGCGGTTCATCTTCTGTTTCCTCTGTTGAGCCACCGCCTGGACCACTAGTGGCACCGCCACGTGAATAACCACGGCCATACCGTCCATAGGATCCCACAAAGCTGCCACTACCAGAATGTGGTGGTGTGACACCTCGACCGGTGCTGCCACCGTATCGCCTACCGTATGGTGACCCGGAGAGACCACCGAAGAACCCCCCTGGCGGACGAACTTCGCGTTCCGCAGAAGATGATGCTTGTCCCTCTGTATCCACTGAACCAGTTGCCCGTATGTCCGCCGGTGGCTGGAGAGCTGGAGAGGCTGTTACCTCGTCTTCCGCAGCAGTCGCTCGCCTGAGCAACGTACTGAGACTGGGAACCTCACGATCTTCTGCTCCGAGACTAAGGCTGCGTCGGGCTTCTGCGTCATCGTCATCCGATTGCACGCGAGGCTGATGAGCAACAGAACTTGATCGTCGGGCATGGGGATAAGGCCGGGGCGACAAGGGTATGTCAATGGCCGTGGTTCTCTCAAACGTAGCTGGGACACTCGTAGGGGGTTCCTCCGGTAGGTCGACGTCATGATGGGGCCGTGATGCTGCCCGCACCGGCGCTGCATAATCCACACTCGAGTTCTCACTAAGACGGGAGGGGATAGCTGGCGTGTGGGGTGTATGAGGCGACAAAGGTTTTCCGGGCGACGAAGAGGTTGACATACCTGGTACGTTAGTCAAATGGCGGCTAGATGTGCTTGGTGATCTCTGCAGCTGCATCGAGGAGTTCAGAGACTCAGTGAGGGCATTGTTTGACTCGCGCATAAGATGGAACTTTGAGAGCTGAGCAGCGGTTCTCTTAGTCGCAGACTCGCCCTTCTTGGATGGCTCAAAACTCTGGAGTGTACGCTTGCTATCAAGCGCCTTCAAGAAGTCTTGAATACTATCGTCATCCGTCTGGAAAGAGCCCGAGCTACCTCCAGCACCTGCTTCGTTAAGTAGACCAGACCCTGGCTGAGCAATGGAGGACGAGAGACTTTGTTTGCCACTACTCATCTGATCATCTTCACCTCGACTAGTGCCACCGAAGGAGTGGCGACCGCGGCGATGTGTAAAGCTACTGCTGAAGCGGTTTGTGTTTGCTGGTCTTGGTGATCCAGCCGCAGAATTATCGCTGGTATTCTGCGGCGGCCCTCCTCGTAACGAAGCCGGCATCCCAGCTGTCAACGAAGATCTATTTCGTACATGTGTAGCCAGGTTCACCCCGGATGTCCGAGGTGACGGTGGAACATCCTGATCTTGCAGACGCGGTACAGGTGAACCGGATAGAGACCCGTGCTTAAAGGGTGATGACTGAAATGAGACAGATGGGCGTCTACTAGACCCTTCAGTCATGCGAAGAGAAGACCGCCTTGCTAAGCCGGAGATGGGCAATGAATGGGCCGGTGTCTCTAGGCTAGCGGGTTTCGAGTCAGGAGGTGACGAGGTATCTGAGCCAGGTGCCTTCACCGCTCGGAGAGCAGATATTGGGCTCGTGCCCACAGGCCCGTCACCATGGAATGTTGATAAACTCCCATACCGTTGCTGATTTTCAGTGATATCATGAGCGTAGCGATGATATGGCAAGGATCCAATTTCGTGGGCCAATGACTCGTGACGGCTATGATTTCGCCGTGGTAAAGATGGCTTGAACATATCATCAGAAATGGCCATGCCAATCCGGGAACTGAGGAGCGACTCCGTCTCAACCACCTCGAAAGCGCAGTGATTCCGGTAGCAAACTGAGACATAGAACCGACCCACAGGCACCTCGAGGTCACCAAACATGTAGTCGGTAGTCACTTCGCCTCTACCTTCAAATAATGGCGTTCTTAAAGTATCAGTTCCAAAACTGCGCGATTCACCAGATGAAACACGGCAACGAGTGGTCAGGGCAGGATGTGTGCCTTTCGTCTTGGAATTCCTGGCTAATTTCCACGCAGGTAATATCCCCGTGGTAGCGTATACGGACCGCATTAAGACGATAGCCCTCTTGTACACCGTGGGGAGGAGGGGGCCGAAATCCTCAAGGTCATCGGAGGAAGACCCTTTCAATTCAATCCGCCACCGCTCCAGAACGACATGAGTGACGGGCTTACCCTGACGCCCGGTGCTGCTATCGCTCGACTGATCTGACGAATTGATAGCTTCTACAACATCCCAACGCTTCCCATTCTCATCTAAAGCAGCTAAACTCTGACCGCTTTTTAACCGTGAAGTATCAAGGTAGGTTTCGATTATCAATGGAGGAGGGCGATTGTCAAAACTACCACATGTTTTCCATGTGCGGAACTCTTCCCGAAAATCATCAATTTCATCGGTGTCGAGTTGAAACTATTGTTGATCCCAAAACTTAGCCAGGTCTGTTCGCTCCTCGGCGTACTTGTAGTTATGATTGCGACTTACCCATCTGCTTTTCCTCTTTTCAAGGGTTTTACCCAGAAATATAGGAGTAACCTGCATTCGCTCCTGCAGAATTAAGGTCGCAGCCTTCGAATAAACATTCTACAGAGCCATGTGTAAGCAATATCGGAAGAATGTGTACAAATGTAGATAACCAACCTGTATGATCTGGTCTAGCTTCTTGATTGAATCACCGGTCGGGCGCCCTTCTGTACGAGTTGCCATTGTGCCGGTTGCCGTTGGTGATCGCGTAGAGCTTTCACGAGATGCGGTATCTAATGCTGAGACTGGCTGGCCTACAGAATTTGTAGGGTTCCGCTGGTTGTTGGTTCTCGTGGGATTTGTCTGGGGAGAGGATGCCGGCGAGGATGTACGACGGATAGAGCGTGGTGTTTGATGCATTTTGAAACAGTAAAGGCCGTGGGCGATAAGAATTATAGACAGGCAATTGTTTTTGATTAATATCGAATAGAGTTGGTATAAAGTTGTTCAGTTATCGGGGCGAACGATGGATAACGGACTCGTCGCGAGGAAGACAACGGCAGGACGAAGCCGATATAGTGTGCGGGTGAGCGATTGGCGCCTGAGTTAGATGGAATTGGGGATTTCGACGTGATGCCACCTGACTTTAGCATCCATTGTTCACAACGTCGAGGGGCAGGCAGCGTAGAGTTTGGCGGTCAATCAAGAAGAGAACAAGAAGCCTATCAACGACGATCGACTCGGACGAGGAGCTCGGCGCGGCAGTAGGCAGATACTGGTCGGTCAAGGTCGACGGTGAGCAGTGGTGTTCAAGGCGGCTCTGCTAACTGTATGCGGGCGGTTGCAGGGATGAAATGCCAAGCTAGGCAGTATATAACATGTTTGGTGTTGCGGTTGTCGAGGTAGGTGCTCTAAGTGTTGCTTCTGCTGCTGGATAATTTGTTTTGGTCGGTGGTGATGAACAGCATGGTGGCTATGATGCTGATGATGGTGGATGATGAATGCGAACGGAGAGCCCAGAGTTGTAGGGATTGGATTGCGGTTAGGGGGTGCACCGTCTAGATGGGATGGGTGAAGCACTGCTGCGAGACTGCGGCCCTAGACAGGCGAGAGGCGTAGAGTGGACTAGTAGTATCAAGGCCAGGTGAAGTTGGATTTTGGCGAGCATGGAGACGATATGTCTCGAGCGAGTGGGCAAGCTTGAGACCCCGGGGGTGTTACCAGTCAGACGGTTGGCTCCTCGTGATGTCGTGACGACCCTGTGCCATCCGTCATCGGTCTGCGCGCGCTAACCACGACAAGGACGGGGATTGGACAGCGGCAGACACAGCAAGAGACGGCCCTAGGTCTTTATGTGCCAGGCCCATCAGGGAGCCATTAGCCTTTACGCTGGTGTAGATAAGTCCCCGTCTACTATCTCCCCGACAGGTATCAGGAAGCGATAAGACAATGGGGTTGGCCTATGACGAATTGTAGAAAACAGAAAACAGAACAGAGACAAAGGAGCTAAGACTTGGGGGGGAGTTAGCGCGCAGTGTACTGCCTGAGCAGGACTACCAGGTAGGTACCTAGGTAGATAACTGCTGACCAGGTACGGGACAAAGCAGGTACGTACCTACCTACTTCCTCAGTAGGTAGTACTGTAGTATTCGATCGGCCAATTAAGTAACGTGCCTCCGCTGGTTGAGCCCTAGAGGTAGGTACAGTACCTTGGGTAGCTGTCCACTCCGGTATTACCTAGGTTGGCTGTACCGCATGTAATACAGTACCTACTGATACTGTACCTATCTCGATACATGGCATTCATCTGAACCTACAGACCCCATGTTAGCCTTATTTATCGACATTTAAAGTAGGTATACCTAAGGTACCAATATACTGCACCTATACATGGTAGATAGGAGTAGCAACTTGGAGAGTGATACCGTGGCGTTAAGCATTAGATACCTGGATACCAGCCGCGATCAGTCTAGTACTAATCTTTTTCATGAGGCTACCTACGTACCTAGGTATTCACGGGATATGTATGCACTTAGGTGTGCGTAGGTACATACTGTAAGTATGTAAGTAGGTACAAGGTAAGGGATGGTGCAAGCAAGAGACGGGGGAGGTACGGTTACGGTAGCCTGAGATACGTGCTTGGCCATGCATGCTGCACATAGGCTGCTAACATATGTACATGCTGCACCACAGCTTACCATACCTACGTAGAATTCCACACAGCAAAGTAGTAGAAATATAAATGATACACGTAGCATGCTATGTGTTGTAACAAGTCGCAGGAGATGTGCCTACTACTAGGTTGTATGCCTGGTGTAGATGGAGTCTTGCACTCAAGCAGCGTGCAGTGCTATACGGTCATTCGTTTCAAGTCTTGGCTCATGTTCGGTTTGTTACGTATACACAAGGCTATTTTATTGATTGAAAAGGCTTCATAGGCCCTGCCCTGGACACGGCAGTCTCCATTGCAACGAAACCAATGGCGCGAATTGGCTTTTGAAATGTGCAGATTGTCCCTCAAGGTGCTTACTTACTTACCTAGGTACCCAACAGACGAACACGATAACGAATTAGATCAAGTGAACGGAACAGGCAGCGTAGCACCCCTAGGCCAGGCTATGTTCCAGGACCACAGCATATTCACACTTGCGTGCCACACTTCCACGTACACATGCGCAACGAGACCCTGGGAAGTAACACATGGAGAAGAGAAAGAGGTGGGGAGAGAGAGAGAAAGAGAGACAGATAGAGTCGGTCATACTTGGTCAGCCTAGGTCTAGACTGAACCTTTCCGATGTATCGACAGTGGTACTTCGTCTACTGAGTAGGAGAGCATCTTGCTTGGTCTCGATGGATTCATCTACACTTCCAAGGTTGTCGGCTGTCCTAGATCCTCGCACTCCAGGCAGGACTTCCCCACAAACACACATCTAGGCACACAGATACGCATATACTTACATGCGCACACAGCTAGGCTACCTTGGCTACCTTGCAGCCGAGATGCTGTGTTGTGTCCCCGATAAGCGGCCAAGCTCGCCTGGTTGGCCTCGGATGCCCAATGCGTCAACTCATGTTGCATGGTCGCAGCGATGAGGTGACTTTTTTTCAGATGCCGTTACAATCCGTTGAAGACACACAGTGCCACGGGCCAAACGTCCCCATTCCAATACCCTATGCAAATGCACAAATATGTCGGACAGAGTTAAGCATACGGTGTCGGGGGTTGTCATTGGCCACGTCAGAACCAGCTTGTTGCTCGATTCAGTGGAGTTGCATTCAACTTGACTCATCTGATCGGCTCCCAGGAGCTTCGCGATAAGTGATAGGTAGGCGACGGATGGTAAGTGGACAGGTAAATACACTTTGTCATTGTTTTCCCACGCTAGCGAGGGAAAAGTCCTACGATTCTATCGCTACTGATATCTGGTTCCGGGTAGGCAGATGCGGGTGCAGCCGATGTGCCGCGCATCCTACAGCTGGGCTCTCATTCTTATGCCTGCGCTACATGCATTAAGCCAAAAAGCATCCAAACCGGAGGTCACTTTGGCTCCGACGAAACATCCAAAGATAGGCATACTTGGTTCCGTTTGTAACCGGTCCTTAGATATATGATAACCCGGAATAGCGGGGCCGGATTCCACCGCCCTCAATCCGCAGGGCCTAAGCCTTACTGAAAGCTTGTCTCAAGTAGCTTGGGTTTCCTGTCCTTGAGGCCGAGGAGCATCTCACCAAACAGACCGTTGGCCCACGAGAACCACTGTCGTGTCCATCGGTTAGCGTTAAACGTGTCGACAGATTCGTGGATCAGCCCTAGCCTGGCCGTCGACGAGACAAGCGTCTGCAGTCCTGCAACAATTTCGCTGTCATCATCGGAGGTCAGCAGTGCCGTGATGATAGACATAGGCCATGCTCGCCCGGGCCCGACATGTGGTCCTCCGGTGCTGGGAATCATGATTAGACAATCTGACTGAGATATGCTACCTATCTCACCGCTGAAGCAAACTCACCCATTGATGACGGGGCCATGCATATAATAGGGGTTCCACGTGGACAGCACGAATTTACGCGTATTCTGATACGTCTCGTCCGAGGTTTTGAGGAAATCTAGAATCGGCGCACTTAGCAGGCTAGGCACGTTCGCATCATCCATGAGGTTGCTAGAACCGAAGCCGTCAATCTCGAAGGCATAGATCTCGCCAAGCGTAGCGTGGTTCACCTTGCCGTACTTGTTGATGCCGTCTCGGACAGTAGCCGCAAGGTTGCTCATCCTCTCGGCGAGGTCAGTGTCGTGAGCTTTCATGATCTCGGCGCTCTTGCCTAGATAGCTCGAAAATTGCATGTTGGCTGGGATGAAGAGCTGATAGATCGTGGTATCGTCTGAGGGACGGAAGGCGCTCCGGACGAGACCGGTACCGCTCTTGACCGGGTTCCCAATGCCACTGTTGCTCAACGTCTCCGTTCCTGCTGTAGTAGTGCGCTGGAAGGTGTAAGGCGATGTGTTGACGGATCCATCGTCGGCATAGGTGCCGACGAGTAGACCCTCGGCAACGTCCAAGATGGTCTTCACTCCTTCGATCCACCTAAATTTCCCGAAGAACTCGGCATCTTTGGTCTTGTCATAGTAATCCCACGACAACTGGAGGAAGGCAGATATCGAATCGAGCTCGTATTTGCACTCAAAGACGAAGTCAGTCGAGTATCCTGGGGTGACTTTATCCGTCTGGGCCGCCCCGTTTGTTTCTGGCGGGAGGCCGGACTCGGGGGGTGCTTGGAAGGCATTGCAGTACGGGTTCGTGATAAGATATCGCGCTTGAAGGTTTATAGCGCCGCGGAATAGTGAAGCAAGGGAGTCGGTCGAAGAATTAGCCTTGAGCAACGATTTATAGCTCCGCAGCTGGTTCGCGGAGTCGCGCAGCCACATCGCAACGATGTCACCGGTCGTTACGAATGTGAGCTATTGAATATGATCAGTCGATTTCGCTGTCGGGAAGCTGTTTTTCTTTATAGCCCGTCATTCACTCACCTCTTCCTTGGCGTCATTGTTCGCGAACCCTTTCCAGGAAATGGTAGTGTCTAATGTGTTCGGAAAAGCGTTCTCGAATAGACGGTAGAGGTCAGGGTCCTTGACTAGATCTTTCATGCCATCAATAGCATCTTCGACCTCAGGTATCGTGTATTTTCGGCATTCTTGTGCGGGGCGCATGTACGATAACTGGTATTTGCCCTCCGAGAACGGCTCGTGTGTTTGGGTAGAGTACTGACTATAGTCAGGGCAAGCCGCCCTCCCACGGAGAGCATACGACGTAGCTGCGAGTGAGCCCAACAGCAGAGCTGAGAATGCCATCATTCTGGTTGATGCAGTCGGTTCGACTCTTTCTGTGCGTATCGAAAACCAGTCTCTAGCAGCGGGGGGCGGGGTGGCCGATCGAATAACCAGTGAGGTGACACGAGTCTCCAAACTGGAATTTAAATCTCAAGAATAGCACAAAAACCGCGACATAAAATTCCCCAGATGGACAGATGAATCCCTTTATTAGTCCGGCTCACCGATGTAGGTACAGTCCAGTCCAGTCCAAGGCGCTCGGATGCGATGATACATAGGTGGCTACCTACATGCGCATACGGTTTATCAGCTTCTTCTTTGAGTTAACTCACCTTTCTACCACCAGGTCTTCTTTCTCCGTAAAGCAGAAGCTCACCCTCCATGGCCAGCCTCTCTCCCCTGGTCAGAACGCGATCTAGGCCGGCCATTTCTACCAAAGCTCTTTCCTGTCGCACGCCAGCGCCTTCGACCATATGACGTCCCATCATGGAAAATTGCAGACAGGCACAAGGCACAGCACCTTAGCGCGGTGAAATAAAGCCGAGCGGGTCTCGAATGTGCGGGGAATCCCTGTAGCTAGCTAGACCTGTTAATATGATCACGGCCTCGACACAACCTATCCATCCTCGCCATCCTACTACCTAGGTAGCTCGTCAACTACCCACATCCTTATTACACATCTACTACCTACCTAGGTAGCTTAACCCTTAAGTTCACTACGACGTGGCTGCGCTCACCTGCGGTACATGTAAGTATTGTAAGTTCAAATGCTGGTCTTGGGTTCGCGAGTTTCAGCTTCCTATAACCGACACAGGATCGGCTCTTCCCCCGCCTAATGACCGAATGAGGCTCATGACCTGTTCAGGAGGTTGGGGTCGCGGTACTCTAGGTCTTGGCATTGGTATCATGACTTTTGATTTACCGACCGACCTCCAGACTGCTCCAGATACCTATATACAACTGCCTCACACCGTTTACTGGCGGATTCTCATTCGTGAAAGCGAATCTGGAGAGCCCTGGTTACACAAACTCTCTTCAAGGCCTGACAGAGTGGCCTACATTTAAGTACAGTAACCATTTACACGCATCTATGCACATCGGAATCATTGACCTATAGTGATTTCCCATCGGTAAACAGCCGGGATATTTAAATGGTTGGATGGCACCAGCACTCTTGCAGCTTTATGTCGCATCATGGAAATAAACAACCACTTCCTCCTCGAGACTCGCCAACAATAGGTATGGATGGACCATTGAAAGTCTCTCTGCATCGAAAGACAATGGTTGTGGGGATGCCGAGAACTACGGTGCTTAGGTGGAGCGTGCCCGGGAATCGCATAACACCTCGCAAGCCCCAAAGCGGGGCGATCAGAGACAGGTACCGGGGGAAACAGCTGTGCGATCTAAACGGGCAACATACGAGACACAGCTTGTAGCACGAGCACAACGTGTTATAGTCGCCGATGATTGTGCAAGGTAGTGCCATCGATGCCGAATTATCTGGTGTGGTTTTCTCCATCCCGACAGCATTCACGTGTGGCAAGTTATCGGTACATATTACCCGCCTGACATTTATTAGGACACTGGTAGCGATCAGGTCTCACTCTGGGAGGGACTCGGCTACACCAGCGCCCTCAATTAGTTCAAGAGATTCATTTCTTCTTCGCCAATTCAATAATCTGTTTCAGGCAAATGAGCTTTGTAAATGCTATGGTTGGCGTGGTGAATCCAAGGCACTTGAACGTCGGGTATTCTTTCAGGCGGTGATTCGAATCTTTTCGCAGTCGGAGACAATACAAACCTTGCGAACGCCGGCAGGGAGCTAGCGAGGTTCAACAAGACCTTCCCAAGATAGATTTGCCTGCCCTTTACTTTCTCGCTGCTATTGTGCAAATCTCCAACGAAGATAGAGCTCTAAAGTAATGCAATGGAAATCTGTGATGCGAACCGATTAATTGAGCTCATCAGAGCGTGCGGCTGTTCACTGGGCTAATATTACACTACTGTCTCTCACGGCGATGTTTTCCAGAAATCAAACACGTACGCGAGCTTTTACCGTTGGTCAGCTGGGGACTAACTCTTTGCCCAATTCTAAGTTTCAGCTAATGGGTGAGGTAGAAGAGGTAGAAATGGTGGTTCTGGGGGCAAATTACTGAGTCCTTCACTTATTGCTCTGGACCTTCAATCGTCCCGTTCCACAAGTTAAGCTCTTTATCTTGGGCCATGTAATGTGATATGAAGCGAGCAATATTACTATTGAGTCCGGATTTTGCCTGCCCCATTAGGGACGGTCGACTTTAACCGGCTTCCGTCGGTTGCCTAGAACGGATATTTGACCCAGTAACATCATGGCGCTATAGTCTTAGAATCCAGTGCATGTGAGTACGTAAACAGAGTAGAAAAAGCAAAGCGGAAAGGACACATCACAAGAGAATAAATCTTGATTAAGGTAATTCACAACAGTAATGTTTGACTTACAGGTGTTTTTTTTCCCTATTGTAGGTTCACTTATGGGTTTTTATATATTATGAAATTCTCAACGCGCGGGATTGGCTCGAGATCTCGACTGTTGCCAAGCGACGCATATTACATCTAGATGGCTTGGCTAGCCAGCTGTTCCTTACCCTTTTACTTTCCTATCTGGTCAAATCTCTGAGTTCATCCGGGGAAGTGAGATCGAAAGGAATTTGGTCAATTGGGAGAAGGGGACAGTCTCTGATTGAACCGTGGGCGATTTCACAATTGACTCAGATGTGATGGCTGTCCCGTTTCTGAAGACCTTTCCTCGACGACGTAGGGTGTTCGCGGTTGCCCTGTTTTTCTCATTCATATGGGCATTGCTTCCCGTCGAGAGCTTCAACCCGCCTCGAAGGGTCTTGCTAGGTATCACCAAGACGCTGGCAGGAAAGTCCAGTAGCGATGTTCTCGAGTTTATCGATCCTCTCATCGGCACAGTAAACGGAGGTGCGTCTTTGTAATTTTTGCATCGTGAGCACTGGTCACGCGACTAAAGTCCTTGGACAGGTCATGTTTTCCCCGGAGCAACTCTGCCTTATGGTGCGTAAGGATAGACTGAGAAAAGAATATCTGAAAGTCTCCTGACGAGTGAATATAGGTATGGCCAAGCCAGTGGCGGACACGAACAATTATGCTGAGGCGGCTGCTGGGTTCGTCTCCGATGATTCACAAATTATAGGCTTCTCTCAATTCCATGACTCTGGTAAGCCTCCCCATTTTCCCGCCATATGAATTTTCACGTGTCGTTAAACTCCTCGTCTACTAGGAACCGGAGGAGTAAGTCTCATGATGCTAACGTGCCTTATAAAACGTGGCGCATTAACAGGCCATAGGCCCTTTCCATGGGTAATTTTCCACTTTTTGCTCATCCAGGGTGTCCCGAAGATGACTTTAAGAAATGCCGTTATGTCGGGGCCGATCGAGCTATTCCTCGCACCAACGGCTCCGCAACAGCAAGGCCAGGGTATTTTGCCGTCCGACTGAACAACTCAGTGCACGCAGAGATGACAGCGACAGCACACGCAAGTCTCTTCCGGTTCAGTTTTCCACCGGACGCCGAGGTACCGTATACATACCCCGCGTCCAGCAACGAGGACGTACCGCAATCGGTACCGAATAGTCCCTTGATACTCATGGATTTGGTTGATTTGGGGAACTCTCGCTCAGGTGGCGATATAAAAGTGAATATGGCTACGGGGCGCATGGAAGGAGGTGGTGGTTTTCGCCCGTCTTTTGGCCATGGCTCATACAAGGCTTACTTCTGCGCTGACTTCCAGGGGGCTGAGATCCGCCGAACAGGCACATTCCTGCGCGCCAACGCAACAGACGGCACACAAGCTCTTGGGAGCACATATGGCACCACCCGGTTATCGCAGGGGTCCGCCGGCACTTGGGTTCAATTCGCTCAGACGCCTCAGAACCAAATCCTCGCACGGGTCGGCGTCTCCTTCATCTCAGCCTCCCGAGCCTGTCAGAACGCTGAGCGGGAGATAGGCGACTTCGATTTCGGCAGAGTGGTAACAGCTGCCGAAGTGGCATGGCGGGATAAGCTCTCCGTGATAAAAGCCGATCATGCGGGTCTCGATGTAGACTTGCTGAAGACGTTTTGGTCTGGCGTCTACCGGACAATGCTTTCCCCGCAAAATTGGTATGTATAAAAACCTCCTGTACCGGTTATAAAACCCAACCGTCGCAGAAATATTTTTCGTCTTCTGGAGCTAACGATTTTTATAGTAGGTGAACCGTTGGTTCTAAAACATGGCTATCACGATCGGTGTAGTTTTAAAAAGTGTATAAAAGGGAATTGGACTAACATGTTTTTATCTGGCAGATACGGGAGAAAACCCACTCTGGATTTCGGATGAGCCATATTATGATAGTTTTTACTGTATTTGGGACTCCTTCAGGGCACAGCATCCCCTTTTAACTATCCTCGACCCGGAAACGCAGACGGATATGATACGCGCGCTAATCGACATCTATAAGTTCGAGGGAAAATTGCCAGATTGTCGAATGAGTTTTAGCAAAGGCTATACGCAAGGCGGATCGAATGCGGACGTGGTGCTAGCTGACGCGCTCATCAAGAACTTAACAAGGGGTATCGACTGGGCCCTAGCATACGAAGCCGTAGTATCAGACGCTGAAGAAGAACCGCCGGACTGGTCGGTCTCCGGTCGAGGCGGGCTCGAGAGCTGGCACAAACTAGGCTATATCCCCGTTGACGATGACGATAGGAATGGCACTGGGCCGCTTAGTCGCTCGATCTCTCGGACGGTCGAGTACGCATACGACGATTTTGCCATTGCGCTGATGGCACGCGAGCTCGGGCACAAGGCGGACGAGGAGAAATATCTCAAGCGCAGCGCTAACTGGAAAAAGCTGTGGCGCGCCGGGCACGAGGACCGATATACAGACAGCACAAATAACGCGGTCCTAGGGTCTGAATTCCGCGGCTTCTTGCAGCCCCGGTTCCAGAACGGCACATTCTCTGAGCAGACGGCCCGGCTTTGCAGTCCTGTGTACGAACAGCACGTTTGCTACTTCGACACACGGCACTCTACATACGAGGGGAGTCCGTGGTTGTACAGCTTTTACGTACCACACGACAGTAAGTAGTTCACTAAGTCATCAACCTCGGGGTTTCAGGCTCCTTCATACCCGTTCCCTGAGAAACGTTCCCATATTACCCTCTAGACGACAATCACTGACCTTGACTGTTGTGTATAGTGGCATCCGTAATCAATCTGATGGGAGGCCAGGAGAAATTCGCCTCGCGACTCGATTACTTTCATTCCTCAGGGATAAATTATATGGGCAACGAACCAAACTTCCTCCCGACTTTCCAGTTCCACTATGCGGGCCGGCCTGGACGCAGTGCGTACTGGGTACACCAGTACATACCCTCACTTTTTAATAGCAGCGTCGCTGGGATCCCGGGCAACGACGACTGCGCCATGGGCGCGTTCTCGGCATTCGCGTTCCTGGGGTTCTTCCCCGTTGCAGGCCAGGACGTTCTATTATTGACGCCTCCCATGTTCCGCGAGGTGAGCATACGGACGCTTGACGGGCGTGGGTGGGCGACTCTACGAAATGTGAACTTCGACCCTGA
Source organism: Xylaria sp. MSU_SB201401 (assembly GCA_002288965.1). Taxonomy (NCBI): domain Eukaryota; kingdom Fungi; phylum Ascomycota; class Sordariomycetes; order Xylariales; family Xylariaceae; genus Xylaria; species Xylaria sp. MSU_SB201401. The sequence goes on along the minus strand of NPFG01000170.1, from coordinate 6,437 downwards.
GTATAAAGATATGTATATACAGAGTGTGAGGCTCAACGGGAAGCCCTATACCAAAAGTTGGATCACGCACGATTTCTTCGCTAAGGGCGGCGTGTTAGAATTTGTGCTTGGACCGGAGGAGAGTAGCTGGGGGACGCGGAAAGAAGACCTCCCGCCCAGCTTGTCAACAGGGATGTTATGAGCTTTCGTAAGGATCAAGAGGCGTTCAGCTGCATCTGAACTCGGGGCTTTGAATTCGGACTCGGTGGTCTTTCATCAGTATGAGTCTTAGGCCACCATTCCCTCTCTCCAATCACGATTAGTATTATTGATTGGTTATCATGCAAACATATATATAACAAGCATGAGGAGGCACAAATATATCATCTTACAAGAAATATCTACAAAAAGACTGCTACTAGACTCAACTCAATCCTCGTCTTCCTCATTATCTTCATCGCCTACGTCTCTCTCCTCTCCGTTCTCTTCATCTGAATCGCTATCGGCACCTAGATCTGGCATAACGACATTATTTAGGAATGTAACCTATATAACTCCGTTAGAGAGTTGAGACAATACTCTTCAACGTAAGAGATGTGCGAAAAACGAATGGCTGTGAAACGAAAAGAGGACCACTCACAAATGGCACCATGGCACGAATAACCTCCATGATCTTCTCCTGCGCATCGTCGCTATGGAGCTCCTCATCGGGTAGCTGCCGCCCAACTGTGTAATTGCGCAATTTCAAGAGTTCAATGTCACGGTGATCCGGATTAAACCCCTGCCGAGATCTCACCGTCAGTTCCAGCCATTTACTAACCCAGACACGTTACTAATGAGAGCAGTTGACAAACCTTAGGCTTAGTCTTGAGCGCATTTTCCTGGTTCTTGTCCGCGAAAGCTTTCAGAATCTTGTCCTCTTTCTTACCGACTGCACTTGGCAGGAAGATACGGACAAATTCAGGATCCGTTAGCACTCTTCGGATGCGGTGGGGACGCTCATCAATGCTGGCACGCAGTTTAGCAAGGGCCTGGGCCTCTGGATGCCAGAGCCCGCCCCCTGAATACAGCTTGATGTTAGCATAATCACAAAATCATATTCAGAATAGCGGGACGACTCACCAATAAAACAATGCCCAGGCTCTATATGTACATAGTAGCAAGCGTAGGGCCCTTTGCGGCCAGTCCGCGACCTAATAGGGGGGAGGAAATTAAGATTAGCAGATACTGAAGAGCTGGGACAGCTTGAGCGAACTCACCAGGCAGCTGAATAATGAGGCTGCGCTCGAAGAATTAGTAAGGAACTCGCTCTTCAAAGATTCTGAAGTTGGGCAAGGGAAATCCCTCACCTTATAGGGGGTCGGGTCTTTGCTAAAGCGGATGTCCCGATAGATGCGAAAAACGACATCCTTGATAGGCAGTTCCGGAACCGTCTCATCGGCTTCAATGATCTTATCTGTCAGAGTCTCAACGAATGAATTCCAGTCTTTCAGTGAACGTCGGTATTCTGGGTCGTGCACTATTTCCATCATTCAATTAGCACTTTTGTTCAGCCCCATCGCCAACTATTCTTCGCTTGTGCAATGCGATAATAGAGCAAACTTGCTCGAACATGAAACAATGTGCTCTGTGAAGACAGGAAAGGGTAGCAGAATCGATATAAAATGATCTAGCACAAAGTCAGTGAGGCACGTTAAACTCACTCTTCAACCAACTCCGCTTATTGTTTGCCTTCAAATCGCCGAGGAAGAGCAGAGTATTCGGGTGTACTTTCGTGTCCTCGTACTCGACGCCGTCAGTGTCGCGGAGCTGCGGCAGTGGTATGAAAGTGACTTGTGGTTCGTCGTCCTCGTCGTCTTCCGTCTCAGCGTCGTCTCCGTCTTCATCTTCTTCACCGTTACGAGTCACCTGACGCTGCCGCTTGGTACTCGGAGATGCCGGCGCATTTGCAGGTCTCCCGCGCTTTTTCACGCCAGGGCTAGACTTGGCCGCCCTCTCGGCAGCTCGCGACGTCGCCTTCTGGGATTGCGAAGTTGAGCCATTGGGCAGTCGGCTACGTCCGCGCTTCCCGGGGGTGCGTTTAGGTGGTGGCGGCGTTGCGGAGTCCTCGTCTTCGTCGAAAGCATCGCTTTCCTCATTTTCTTCGCCATCTATATCCTCGCTCTCATATTTATCCTCGTCATCAGACGCGTCCATGTGAGATTTCCGCTTAGAGCGCGACAAATTGGGGGTTGATTTGGTGGCTTTACGCGGCGGCCCATCAGTGTCAGAGTCATCTACGTCATCCTCGAAATACGAGCTCTTCTTGCCGGTGGAGCTGAGACGCGAAGACTTGCGACGGGTCCCAGGCTGTAGTGTCTCTACCTCTTTCAAATTGCGCTTTTTCGGCGGCATTATTGTACTATGAGAAAGGCTTTCCCCTTATGCGATTGGAGAGAACTGAGGCTTACGCGCATCAAGGATCAACGAGGATGCGAAACAAGGTGGGGTGAGATGAGATCGTCACGCGCTGTCACGTGATTTTAATTCGATATTATCTTTCTGTAAAGGGAATTGTTCGTCATTCTAAAAGTATTGCCTATTACCCTCAAGGTAGGTGGCTTACTACTAGGTACAGCATGGCTGGCCAGTAGCCATACTGAGTACATACTAGAGTCCTTGATTACCTAATGGGCCACCCCCCCCTAGTGGGCCACCCAAACTAGCGGTCAACACCACCAATACTACTACCTTCACTTAATCAATTAAAGCTATTTAAAGCTGTTTTTTTATACCAAAATAGCTATAGAGTTAGAAAAAGAGATGCTTATTACGCTAGCACTTATAGAGATCCAAAAAGGCAAATCGGTATAAAAAGCCGCTAAGCTTTTTAAAGTCTTTAAAACTACTCTTTAATACTAAGCTAATAGCTCTCTTTTATACTACAAAGCTAACAAAATTAACTAGTTATTTAGTTCTAAAGTTAAAGCTTAAATTATTAAGTAGATTTATAACTTTAAAAGCGCTAATTATATACTATACTACTTAAAAGTTATTAAATTTGCTAAGTATATTTTAAAAACCTAAAAGTATAATAAAAAGATTAAAAAGTACTAAATTAACTAGCTATTTAAATACTACCTAAATATAAAAACAAAGCTTTAAATAGCCTTTAAAGCTATTAAAGCTATAATAAACTTACTAGCTTAAATTTTTAAGGTTTGTTAGTATATAGCTAGTGTGGCTATATTGCCCGCTTAGATCTAACACACATTCTGTGGGGTTATAACTAGTAGCATATGCGTATATAAGCGAGGAACGCGCTAAGTGGGCCATATATATATTTTATATAAGTAGATTACTGTAACCTTTCTATTTTCTTATTACACTTTTCTAGTTAGATAATTATTACATTTTGCCTCTAGATTTCCTTACTACTAGCGTAATAGATGTTTATATAATAGCTAGCAAATATGTAACAATCTATTGATTTACAAACTACTAAAATAGTAGTAACATAGTGAGTGATCTTTAATAAAAAAGCTAACTCCTAAGACCTCGCCAGTATTTAAAAGTGTTTTATTAGCAACAGATATTATAAATAAAATATAGACCTAAATAGATAGTAGTATAGCAATATATTATAATTAGCAACTTGTTAAAATAGTTAACATATTAGAATTATTTATTTAATAAAATGGCTAGTAATTAAATTAATAATATAACTGATATTGCTAATAAAGATACTAAAATTATCTGCTTTACTAAGAGGCTAAGTAAGACTAAAGAGAAACTTAACTATACTATAGAATAATTAAATTAAGCTAAGCTAAATTATAAAGATTAGCTAAAAGAATGTGAATTTGCTTTTAATAGTGAACTATAACTTATAAAAGAGATATACCTAAGTAAGCTTTAGCTATTTAGTAAATAAGCTAAGGAATAGATTAGAAGTTTGTATAATATTATCTTTAATAATAGAAATAATAATAATAATATTACTATTATTAAAAGAAGCTTAAGGGGCAGGGTTATTAAGACTATTAAAGATAGCGATAATAACTATAAATCTGTAAAATAGAATTTAAGCTTAGACTTATTAAATAGTTTAGATAATAATAAGACTTTTTGTAATAAAAAGCAGAGTAGTTATAATAGTAGAAAGAAATTAAAATCTTTTAAATTTTAAAGATATATTAGTATTAAAACCCCTATTATAATTTTAAATTTTAATCTCTTATTATTATTCTTATTTTTATTTTTATTTTTAGATTTAAGCGACTTTAATAATGATTTAGATAATAAATTAGTATACCTAAAGCATAAACTATATAAAATAAAAAAATCTAAAAAGGCTTATAAAGAGAAGAAGTTTTTTAGCAGGAGTCTTTCTAGTAAAAGTTTTAAGAGTTTAAAACCTAAGTAGCAAAAACTTAAGTTTTTCCTAGATAAAGAGAATTACTTTAAGGGATTTAGCAACTAGCTTATATATAAGCAAAATCTAAAGCTATTTTTAGCTATAGTAGGCTATAAAAAAAAAGTGAAATTAGCTACTATAAGAGAACTAATAATTGCTTAGGTTATTATTAACACTTATAAGGCTGCGCTTTTAGATTTAGTTAAAGGAATTACTAAAAGTAGTAAGATGCTATAGATATTTAGTAAAATATATATAACAACTAGCTAAATTTACTAGTATAACCTGTGAGATAAACTAATATAATATACTTACGATGGTAAAGATCTTATTGTGTTTATAGCAAAATAGTAATAATTTTTATACTAGTATAAGAGCATAGGTAAAAAAGTTAACAAAAACTAGGTTATTATTCTTTTTTTTGCAGCAGTTAAAAAGAAAGCTAGCAGATAGTATAAAACTACTATCTATATAATAAAGCAGCGAGAGTATATTTTATAAAATTTTATTAATAAATTCTATAGCGATTTTAGATTTAAAATAGGAGAAAAAAACGATATAAAGAAGACTACCTACTTTATATTTAGTTTTAAAAATAATAAAAAGAACTCCGATAAAGACTAAAAGTAGGATAGTAATAATAAAAGCTATAAAAGCTAATAAGAAAATTATAGCTATAATAAAAACCAAAGTTCTAAGGGCAAGCCTAAGGATTTTAAAAACTAGCACCTAAAAAAGGGGCCTAGATATTATAACTATAGCAAATTTAGATATTTTGTAAAAGAGTATACTAAACCTTAGAAACCTAGAAATAACAATAGTTCTTAAAGTTATAATATTTATAAGCAACCTATTAAAGAATAAAGTCTTTTAAATGGTTTAAGATTAGGATTAATTACTTACTTTACTATTATAAATTATACTTAGCTAGATAATTTTATTGCTTTTTATAAATAAAAGATAGCGTTATACTTAAAAAAGATAAAAGATGTTTTTAACTCTTTTATTAACGTATTAGAAATAGCTAAAACCTAAGATACTGCTAATAATAGCGTATTTAGTTTTATAGGGATTTATTAGATTAATAAATATTGATCTTATATTTTGTTTAATACTAGTTTTAATATTAAAGTCTTAAATACGATATTAGAATTTAAAAAAGGAACCCTTATTAATATTAAAGAAAAGGGCGCTTTTATTAGTATAGAAGCTAGCCTAATTTTTATTTCTGGTATTAGTATTATTAAGCACTATTATAAGCCTATATATAATAAACTTATTAAGTTTATAATTAAATATACCTTCTATATTCTAGTATTTCTTTTAAATATTATATCCAGAAAATAATTCTACTACGGGAAAGGATATTTAAATAAGTATATCTTTTAAAATAAAGATAACAGGGCTATTACTATTATAAATATCTATTAAAAAGGCTTTTTCTTATAAAAATATAATAAGGTTAAACTAATTATTAAATTACCTTTAAAATAGGGGTATATACTAGGGTTAATATTTAAAAAAATTAAAGCTAAAAAACCTTTATATTAAAAAAGATAAATATATCTTTATAACGCGAAAGCTGCAAAATAAGCTTATTTTTTTAATACTAACATTTTTATTATTTTAATATAAAATACTTTATTATAACAATTAAATTAGTAATTAATATTAACTTTAATTTAAAAGAGATAAAATATTTCTTTTATATAACTTATAATTAAGCTAAATTATAAAAGACTTTTTTAAAAAAAGCTATTAAAAGAATAAAGTATTTAAAAAAAGTTACTTAAATTAACTTAAGCAGTATTAGCCTTAAGTTAATAGTAGGATATAAATATTATACTTTTATTATTAATAATAATAGTTAATATAAAATATTCTAACTATATAAAATAAAAGATAAAGCTTAAAAGGCTATTATAAATTATTTTATAAAAGTAAACTTTTTTTTAAAAAATTATATTTCTAAAGCAGGAGATATTTTATTAAGTATATAAAAGCTATATATTTAAATAGTAAAAAAGAATTTGGAATAAGGAACTTTAAAAAAGTTTTATAC
>NPFG01000169.1:0-76713 GCA_002288965.1 Xylaria sp. MSU_SB201401 | reverse complement strand
GGTACCTCACCTTATATAGGAGCTAGGGTAAATAATTTTATTAAATATAAAAAATCTATATTATCTTTTATATAAAACCTTAAACTAGACTTTTATGGCTATTTTTGTTAATTTATTATAATTATTGCAAGATGGTGAGTTTTAGTGTAAAAGGTGGCCGACTAGGCCGGGTGGCCGGTTGGGTGGGCAGGGGCTCTAATTACGAAACACCCAGGTACGTATCGCTAATTGGAATCCAATATAGGCTGGTGCTTCAGTTTTCAACGATGGGATTGAATTATATTCCTAGGTGTGTCACAAGCGCCTCTATCTTTCTGTTCCCTGTTGGAACGATGGCGATAATCCCAGGTCCTAGAATCCAATGGCGACCGGCAACAACCCTCTGGCACTCAACTCACCTTTTTCAAGCAACTGTTGAGCCCTCACAGAATGGCTCAAACGACTTCATACCACCGTTCTGTCACCCCGACGGAACAGACGATCACGGCACCCCGCTAGTTGCCTGTGAGTCTGTTAACCAGCCTTTGATCAGTGGCTTCTAGACCTACAACTGCAACGAGACAGGTTGCTGCAGAAGTCGCTGTCGTTTTGCGTTGATGGGAGCTAGTTGGCTTGCGACTACAGCAAAAGTGGCTGCTTTGATGACTCGTCCGACTGCTGTGCTAATGGTACTTGTAAATGGATGGGCCCGTCACATCTCACTATTGATGCACTCGGAAGGAGAATCGATTTGATAGAAAATCTTTTATCAGAGATTATCTAGGTAAAAGGCAGCGAACCTCGGGGGGGATATGGTGGCCACATGACCGGTTTCCCGCTTATATGGACTCCATCCATGGTAAACAAACACATCTATTGAATGGATCACTCCTCGAAAGGGCACTCTAGGGCTTTACGGTAGCCCGAGGTGGGCCTGGTCGTCTGGATCGAAGCGAACAGGGTTGCCTGATCATACTGACAGGTTCAATGCTGTCTGTTAAGATGCCGTTGAAAGCCATTGAAACCCACGATCTACAGAACCGCACACACTACCACACATAGGGACTTTTGATAAAGGGGATGAAGGTCATGACGCAGATTTAGCGACAATTGTCATATTGCGCTCACACGACTTCGCCAAATGGACCATTTCTTTGGAGATCAGCTTCTATCTCGGTGAGCGTGGCTTGCTTCTTAACTGCATCAGGCGAGGCTTCTCTACGATGGTGAAATGGTTGGCTTAGTTGCCAAAGGTGCGGTATGCTTAGCTAATCATATCTCTTTAGTGCTTATCTTGGCTCCTTGCGCGGCGCTTGGAGTTCAAGGTGTTGATTTCTAGAGTAGGATTGTTCGATTTATCGTGAAATCTCCGAGTCCCCTTACTTGAACTCTATTGGCGTCACGTAATCACACCCCGCAACGTATTTTGCCCACTACAGTTGTTAGTTAGATGCGCACATTTTCACCGGGTGCGAACAAGGAATCCTGTTTCGGATAGGCACACCAACCGCGCCCTCGCATATAACACTCTATATATAGTTCGTCTTATAGATGAAAATGACCGCTAAAAGGAGGAAATCGAACTCACGTTTCAAAGTCTGGTTTTTGATTCCCACAAGCAGCGACTTCTGTGCAGGGATACTGACTTCGAACTATAGTTCTCCCTCACGGTCATATCATGGCTTCTAGACTGGATATGAAGCAATCCGCAATGGCCGCCTGTGAACTCCTGCGAACGAGATTTCCTGGCCGCATTGCTTTTGCTGCCGATACTAACTATTACACCGAGATGCAGAAGTCATGGTAAGCATCGCACCTCCAGTCTCAGTATAGTACAAAGTAACATCTATAATGATGAACAGGTCATCAAACTGTTGGCTGCCAGCCGCTTGCTTTGTGCGGCCTGCCACTGCCGAAGGCGTCGCTCAGGTGCTCAGGGTAGTGAAGAAAACTGGCTCCAAGTTTGCTATTCGCAGCGGTGGGCACAATTTCAACCCCGGTTTCTCTGGCATGGATAGCTACGGAATTGTCCTTGACCTGCAGGACCTCAATTCACTCCATTTGGATGCCGAGAGGACACTACAGGTTGGAGCAGGAAACACTTGGGGGACTGTTTACAAGTTCCTAAATGAAAGCGGCCTCTCTGCAGTTGGCGGTCGCCAGAATAATGTTGGAGTATCGGGCTACCTTCTCGGCGGTAAGTGTTCTATGTCAATAAACTTCGGCCGCACTGATGAGGTACTGAGTCTGAAATCCAATGATGCAGGTGGGATGCCGCCATTTCCTAGCCTCTATGGTCTGGGTGCCGACAATGTTAAGAATTACGAGGTAGGATGCCAAATGCCCCCATCCTCCCATATGACACTCAGAAGAACTAATTACCAATTGTCAGGTGGTTTTGGCCGACGGTACAATTGTGAACGCCAACGCTCATAAGAATGCAGACCTTTACCACTCATTAAAAGGGGGTGGCTCGAACTTTGGTACATATTTCATCTAGTCATTCCTCTGTGCGGGCGATACTATATATGAATTTACGAAGCTGATGTCCCACAATAGGGGTTGTAACGCGCTTTGACATTGCAACATATCCTATCGAAACTCGATCGACAGTTGCAGTGTACAGCTTGGCGGGCTACGAGGAGGTGCTTCGAACAACGATAGAGGCCCAGGAAGCGATGGAGAGAGATCCCAGAATTGGCATGTTTACGAGTGTCAGTCCTGGGTCAATAGTCGTCGGTCTGTTCTATGCAGACGCAAAAGCTGAACGACCCCAAGTTTTTGAGACTTTTTTGAAGCTCGGGAGTTTGATTCAAGTTGTTGTGCCAACGATAACGGGCACTATCAAAACCCTGGTGGACGCGATCGGGCCCCCGTCAGCCCCAACTAGGTACGGACTAAATCCCGGAAGCGTCCTACATCCGTGCTGATCTATAATTCATACTATAGAAGACTGGTATCTACCATTACTACAAAGATATCCCATGAATTCTACATAGACGTACACCGGCTCTGGCTCGACACTGCGAGGACATATCCGGAAATTGGAAACTTATCATACAATATTCAACCGGCGTCTTCGACGACTGTTCGGATCGGAGAAAACAAAAGTGGGAATCTGTTAGGCCTGCAACAGGTGGCACAAACCTGTACGTCCAATCAACGCCCCCTTTCTCTTAGCTCATGTCTAACGCGGAGCAATCCGCAGGGTGGTCGCTTGTGGCCGAATGGTCCGAGCCAGTCCATGATGTGCGGGCCGCACAGGGGCTTGATGTTTTGCAGCAGGGCATTGTTCGCCTAGCCGAAAAGCATGACCGGAGCCTGGACTTCCTGTTCATGAACGACGCAAAATTTTCGCAAAACGTACTGGGAAGTTATGGGCAAGAAAACGTGGCCAAGCTCAAGCGTACTGCAGCAAAATACGATCCCATAGGATTCTTTCAAACCCAGCAGAATGATGGTTTCCTCCTGCGGAAGATTTGAGTACACATAGCCTTCGTGGTGTGCAAAAACAGGGGACAATTTTATAGAATGCAGGGGTAGAAAACAGTGCACCTTGTGCGCACCATGTCTCTTACTGCTAGAAGTAATTTACGCGAGAAACTGTTTTATTCCTCCTGGACGAAGTGGTGCTGCAAATATGTTTTCCCATTTGTTCGGACAACAACTCTCTTTTTCGTCAATTCTTCCCTCATACTATCCTAAATCCGCGATGATGCTTTAGCGACTGGTCAGGTCGAACGCGTAGCAATATCTCCACAAGCACATGCAGGTCAGATTATCAGTGGGTTAATTAGCCCGCCATGCCAGACTGTTGGAGTAGCGCGGCTTGATGAGCTGTTGTCGACCATGTTGGAGTCTAAATCGAGCCAACCATGGCAACAGTTAGCTGCAAGAGGCTGAGGCTGTCACATTGCTTTCGCAAACTCATTCCCGCTGCGCGCCGCGAGGAAGAGAAATATGGGTTAAATTGAAGTGCCGTCCCCCTGATCGCCTTTGATCGGTGCTCGGCATCTAGAGATCAATGTTGAGATTCCTACCCCCAACCGTCATGGCTGATCTTCGCAAGGAGGGATACTTGGTAATCGGGGCATTGCATCTCGTTCCTGTCGGCTTCTTTGCCGCAATTGGCTATCGCATTAGCTTACTACAATCCAGAGACCTGGTACTTCGCACACTTGGCTGCGTAGGTACTAGTTATGCATCGACTAAATGTTGGCATAAACGACTTCCTGTTTGGTATTTTACTTTCATGGATTTTGGATCCTTGTCACACATTAATATCAATGCCGTAACTTTACTTACACGTGGGTACGGAGGTCGGGGCCAAAAGTTTGGGTTTTTCTTGGCGATAGAACATAGTGTGAATAGCAAGGCCTTTATACGGCTTAGGTTTAGAAGCGTTTGATGATCTCCCTAGCTCATCTTTGCTTCTCACCCTACCTTTTTATAGTTATTGCGATAGCTTTACAATTCGATATTACAACGCGTAGCCAAGCGCTATCTCTTTACTCCGAAGGCTATTAGAGGGCCAATGGCGTTGTGGAAGGGTAAAAACGTTGTTAAAGATAAGCCTATTGAGTTAGAAGCTAAAGTGTGGGAGGATTCCGATAGTGAGATCTATTTGTAAAGGTGTTGTTAGCAGTGGCAAAGGTTAGTTTCAGTTTGTTAGCGGCTTATAGGGTTAATTAGGCGTTGAAATCGGGCCGGCGACGGGCCGGCAGAGAAATTAGCCTTGCTATTTTCCTAATAATATTGCACTGTACTCCATTGCCAAGAAACCCCCAAACTTTTGGCCCCGACCTCCGTACTTTGTCTTATAATAAGCGCTTAGCGGCTTTCGTGGCATTTGAAAATATTAGGGGTCGCTAATCAAATTTCTGTTCTTGATGTCCGGTATCTTTAAGTATTTCTTCACCGCCCGAATGAGTGAGCTATTTGTAACACACTATTCGTCCAAGCAGGCGAGTCGCTTAATCTTGTGCTACCTATCGCGAATTACCTCTTCATAGACCAACATCAGCTTACTGGCCAACAAGAGTGACCACCATCTGTGGCTTAGTTGACCTTGGCGAGTTTAGTCCGCGGGATTCTGTATCGTTCAGTATATTGCCCGCTATTGCCCGCTCCCGCAATTAACCCAGATGCAATGCTGTGCTCTGGCTTATGCTGCTACTCTGCTATTGAGCGAACCTTTTTGAAGAACTGACTGGTGATCTGCGAGTCCAGCTACCACCTAGCTATCCGTCATGGTGTCAGAGAAACCGAGACGCAGTGGGATAATCCCATTGATAGAAATCTTAAGACTAGAATACTAGACAATATATGTCCCTCTTTGTAGGTGGAATTAACAGACACCTATATGCCAATACCACCAACTAGCAGTTGTCGGGCGCTCGACATTTTGCCCTGGTCTGCATATCCAAGTTTCGTGGCTCGTTTGATAGAGATCCCCTGTCCATATCGATACGCGACACAAGCAAGCTTTGAAACCAGCGTCATAACGAGCTGGAGACCCGAAGGTTCATCTTGTACGGTACTATAGCATGGTTTATGTAAAGCCTATGCCAACTATCTTCCGAATTACGCAGTTTGACAAGTGCGTCTGTCTGAGCTAACTGCCGAAACACTGGAGCTACGACCACAGTGCGATAGATATAGAGCCACACTCGGATTTCTTCAAAGTTACTGTCTCATGATCCAACACAAGTCCGATTTAATCATCGCTCAGCAAACTAATCTATTGACCAAGTATTGTGTCATTTCAGCGGCTCCAGGTATTCATTTGGCCGTTTCGATCCTTTAACAATGATCAGGTTTCTCACGGTTACCACCATTATGGCCAACTTCGGCTCGCCCGTTGCACCCGGGTAGTTCGCACGATCAAAATATCTCGTATCATCATCCGGAAGCAGAGCTGGGAGCAACTTCTTTAGGAATACCGAGAGAAGCTGTGGCAGACCTCACGGCATTTTCATGCGTTGATCTTCGTGTTTGCTGTGCTCTCGCTAATTCCGTCACCACTGTAAGTCGCCTCGTGCCGCCCGTGAAGTGATGATTTGGAATACCTTTGTGCGAGTTTCGTGGCAATTTTTCATTGCTATTATATTCTTTGCTACTGGTCTTATCACTCCGACAGTAGCTATCGTACTTTGCTGTTTTATAATCTATGAGTCTGCAAGAGCACGGCAGAGATAGTGAGATACGTTGGAGCCAACATGCCAATTACTACTATATTCCCCTCTCATTGAGCTAAAGGCATGGTGCTGCACGGTGGCACGGCCTGCAACATAAGATTTAAAGCTTTTCCTATTTCAAAAAGATACAAGTCCGCGGTAGAGTCGTTCTCACATTACATTATATTCGGCGCGGCACATTGAGCTTCTGGCTTGTTCCTTGGTAGGGCTGAAGTAGCTGTACTCACTTCATTTATGTACCCTTTGGTCTATCACTAGGCTACGCGGTAGTTGCCATTGTCATTCATAAATGAACTATTATTCTGTGATGTTAGAAATGAAAATAGTAGCATTTATGGCGTTATTTTAATATTCTTTTTTCTTTTCGCATATATCAGTAGGTCTAGTACTACCAGTTTCTACTACCAAGTCAGTGTAGCATCCGCTGTCAATAGAGAACAATGGCTGCTAAACGCTGCTAGAGCTACTACCTGAGTATTAGGGTTGGAGGCCTGTGCTGCCAGAACAGCAGTCAAACTTCCGGTACTCCTTATTCCTTGGCATGCGCAGAATTTTTCTTCAGCAGGATCCAATGTGGTCGTGTTTCGGAAGCACATGGAATCCGAAGAATACTGCACTGCAGTAAGGCGGCGTTGAAGGTCCTCCTCACCTTTCACCGAGCTGCTCATAGCGATGACTGGTCGGCCATATAGAGACTTAGAGGCAGCCACCATACGCTCTTCTTACCTCCACAGGGAATTTCAGTAGGTAGCATTATACCGGTGTGTCTACGCTGGACAAGGGCTTCCAGCCAACTGTCACACGCGCTGAACGCTATTGCTTTTGGTGTAGCCCGGTTGAAGGCACATTTCGGTGAATCACTTCGGCCGTACGACCTCATATGGCCTCATGTCTCAACTCACGAAAATGAAGCTATTCAGCCCTCATATATATTGTGTAACCAAGCGCGGAGATCGGGGGTTAGGACCCCCGAGGGCACTTGTATATATAGATCCGCGCCAGCCTGCAAGGCCAGAAGCGATCCAATCGGACCTTCAAGGACCTAGGCAAGCCATAGTAGATTATTGTAAATCTGAAGCTATTTCCGAGCCCTGAATCCAGCCCTTGTTATACCAACATAGAGGCCGGCGAATCGGTCTTGGCTGTAGATTATCTATAACCTGTGGTGTATACCATACATTCACTAGACAGCATTGAACAATTTTTTTCTCATGTCTTGGCTCGGATATGAGTGCGGCGCCATCCCCGACAGTAAATCTTCATCTGCGTACGCCGTAAGGCTAGCCCGATCATGTTCTGATTGAAGGAGGTCGCCATCATCGGAAAGTAGAGAAAAGAACTTGGCTTTATTTAATGTTGAATTATAAGATCTTGACAGTAGAACGCATGACATAACGCGTAGGTAGTCTAGGAGAAATTCTGGGGTTGTCGTTGCGATTAGTTTTCTTTGCTACTGCATCATACTATTGATATGTCAGCTTGACAGTTGCGCTCATTTCATCATCATCTTGGTAAATATTGGTAGAGGCTACGGACCCATTGGGCATCGTTTCAGCCGTAGTCGGTCTACTGACGGCCACCTCGAAGCTTCTTTCTCTCTTGGAACATATTTCTTCCCTTAGCAGCTCCCAATCAGCTATCAAAGATGCCCAAGCGGAAATTAGTCACATTCAACTTACACTCCAATCCCTCCGGCAGTGCCTCTGGCGCCTTGTTTATGTCAACAAAGACGGTGTGGCGCTCATATCCATTGAAGGGCTCGTCATTCCCCTGACGGACACTATGGTAGCCGTATCAGAGCTGGAGAGTTTTTTACAGCCACTCGCAGTGCTGAAACCATTCTACTTGTCGCTCACCTAGTTCCGGTACTCGAAACAGCTTAGACAGCACACTGATAGGGCTTCGTGTTATAAGCATACATTGATCTTGATGGCTAGCATCTTACAATGGTAACCGCTGCAATTAACTAGCGTTAGCCACTTCATTATGCTAGCTAGACTGTAGTGAATCAACTCTGCAAGCATTTCACAACCACGAACGACTTCAGTTTCTCATCAAAGAGCCCTTGGTCAGGGACCGAGATTTGACCGGGCAGATGAATTGGATCTAGTAATAATCAGACTGCCGAAGCGCTGCTTTAGGCTCTTTTCTGGACATAAGCATCATAATACGGTTGCACGTTGGTGGGGAATTGGTGGAAGCATCGACTACGACATGCTCGTCTACATGGACACCCAACTGGCAGGCCTATTTTTTGATGCGAGAAAATTCCACTACCAGAGTCTCTCGGGGGGGCGTTTTATGACCAATGATCTTGTGGCATGAAATATCGACGACCTAAGAAGAACATATGCTGGCTCATTCGTTCATTCATACCAAAACTCGGATATCTTGCCTATCATTACAAGGCGTGCCGGATATATATTTTAATTGTACTATTTGAAACTGAGTGAAAAATAGGCATAGGCACTGCGATTTTTGGTCCCCTGCATAATAATTATGACAAAAGCAATTTGTTAGTGCTATTTTATATCATCTAGAACGAGCCAAGGGAAACTTTTGAATTCAGCTACATAGTATAAGCTCCCTCGTCCCAATCTGGCTACCATAGATAAGAGAAGATGCAAACACGGAAACGGATCATGACTCGCGTGGTTTATGTGACTCGTGTGACCAATCAGATCATCGAATGCAGGCAAGAAATGAAAGTGCATAACATAACTCTATTTCCGTTTCCTGTTTCCTCATTCTCCAGCCACCGCCCGTCACCTAGACAGCCCTATTATGGACATTTAGATACCGTTTTCACAGATCATTCCCATGATCGTGCTGTGACCGTAGCATTTCTTCCACTTATGCATCATACAGACTTGGCCGCCTTGATGTTTGCCACCGCAGTTGTCTGAGATATGAGACCAAGCATCCTCGATCTCGTTGATCGCACAGCCTTGCAGGTTTCCCCAGTTGCAGGCATACGCGATGGAGCTACCGTAACGAGCCAATAGCAATCCGGCTATTTGGCCGAACTTTTGTACATTAGGAATGTCTTGTCCTTCGTCACACCATTTCGAAAGGGTGGCCTTTGCTCCGTCGAAGGACCAGGGTTCCTCTGTCGCCTTGAAACATTTGTGAGAATCTATCGGCAGTGGGACTGATCCATTCACGCCACTCTCTGACAAGTTGCTGGGTGACGGGGGAAAGTCGAGGTCGGCCATTCGGATCGGGTGCCCATAAAGTGCTTCGGATCGCTGGAATAGAGCAGACTTTGTTAAGTGCGGGATAAAATAAACTCCGTCTTCTTGATTGGGGTCGATTTGGTAGCCGATGGCCGTGACGGTAGCAGCGACCGCAGCTAGTAAGAATGATAAGATATGCATTATGTCGGTCGTATAAAAGAATTTGACAGTTTGTGCAGAGAGACTCTTTGATGGCGTATGGGGCTACAGTTATCTTTTCAGAGGCTGCTGTGTTGTTGGACTAGACTCGTAAGAGGGAAAAGTATTCCCTCTATTTATAAGATGGACACCCTCCTTGTATATACAAGGCCTGGAAGTTGATTTTGGGCTCATTCTAGCAAGTAAATAGACATAATCTTTGCTGGGAAGGTTATCAGATTCCAGGAATTCCCCCTCGCGGTGTGCCATTTAGACGCGTCTCTTGGCCGATAGTTGCGGGTAACATAAGTATCTGCATCTACATCTGCACCATCAACAGCCCGGAACAACTCCAAAGACAAGATAACAAGTTGAGACTATTTTTGGGCAATAATGGATGCCAGTGCCCGTTTGCACTCACGATGTCGACTGTCTCTTGTAGTCCAGCTGTAAGCTGTCACGTATGCTCGACGTAGATAATCCGGATCGCTCCAATTGCTTGTACAATTGGTACTTAATATCGAGTGACTTTTGGGTAGGTTCATATGTTCATTATTATGCCCGCTGGGTGCCTAGCGATGAAAACTCTAGGAAAACTAAGCGAGTTATGTGCAACAACAAGCTGACTCCCTTAACATCTAAGTTCAAAGTTTGTTGCACGTAAATTGCCAGATAATGTACAGAAAGTTCAACGATACACTAGGGTCCTTACCTGGCCAAGCCGATATACCAAATCTGTGAATAACCTACATATATGTAGTAAGTTGTTGTTTTTCGCTGCTGATGAGTCGCGGGATCAGGCACCGCCACACCAGATGCCACATAAAGGGGGTGGCTTCGATGCCGACGATTTGGCACAACCTGAGCATCCCGTTGTATCATTGCTAACAGGATATGACTTCATACATTTAAATAAAATAGAAACTCACGTCAGGCTTTCAACTCGTAAATGCTTGAGATGGTTTTCAATCAGTTTGGGTAATGCCGACCTCGCATCGTCGCCCACACTGGACTGGAGATGTAACTAACATGAGGATTGAACCTTCGACCCGGGGCTTGCCAACCCACTCTTGCAGACGGAGCAAGCGAGTGAGGAAGTCACTACTATCTCTCCTTCATCATTGACAAAAGGTACATGACATCTACAGCTTCATATTGATATTCGAAGCTAGGGTCTAGTGAAAATGGTAGGTATAGAAGCGTTGTTTTTATCAGTTCTACTTCGTGAGAGAGGTGGGAAGACAGCCTTATATACATGATTTAGTGCTCGTGTGTCTCATCTACCCCTTGCCCTTGTACAGTACATGAAGTGACTTCTCGACCACCTACACTTTCAGCAGGGTCCCCGGGTTTGGCCGCTTGCGGCGACGACAGACCTAGCCATGATACTTGTAATGGTGTGCGCGGAGAGAAAATGGAAGTGAAGTAGCTTTTCCAGGCAAGCTTGTCTGGTACGGCCTTTTTAAGACGCTCGGCAAGTTTGAATAGATTGCTCGCCAGGTCAAGGTCGTCGTGTTAGACTGGCTATCTGTGAGTGAAGCGCGCAGGTAGATAGATGGTCACGGGCAGACCGCATGCACGTCAGCGACAGTGTCTTTGTTGCTGTTGCTGATAAATTTAGGATCATAGGGGGCAAAAAGAAATTATGCCCCCATCCCGGATCGAACGAGAGACCTTGTCATAATCTTGATTTTAGTACAAGTGACACGCGCTACCACTACGCCATAGGGGCTGAATCATTGGCTTTCACCATATGCTGTTGGCGGCGACGTAAACAATAATATTATCAACTTCCCATGAGACGAAGCGCTGCTTGATCATTTCAAAAAGGGCGAGCTACGTGACAATGGCTGACGATGAAGCGGAAGGAAGGGTATGTATGCACTTGCGGCGGGGACGCATAGCCACAGCTGCTAGGTTTTCTATCGTCATCAAAATCTGCGCGGTGTAGTGAGCTATGTCTATCATGAAATAAACGTCAACCCCAAGTTGTCTGGTGTCGTCGGCTGTACAGAACAGGACGGTCTTTATCTAGAATTTGCCGTGACCGCCATTTCTTACGTTTCAGCAGGATGTTCCTATGCGATTATCGCTAGAGAGTCTTATAGGAAGCTGAGACGTCTTCTTGCGCCCGAGATTGGCGAGTATCTTCTCGATGGACGAGAGGCTAAGGGTTATTCCAGCATGTGTTGTTGAAGAAATTTTGCCAGTGAGGACGACTGTTCTGGCTGGCGGAGCGGGAGCAGTGCTGGGAAGGTTCCTACTTATGCATATCGTAGCCTCCAGAATGGCTGCCTCGGCTTCCCAGTCTAATGACTGGGTTGGCTTATCCGTCTCGCCCTCGCAATTGGGGCTATAGCTCATAGAGTAGACGGCTAGAAAGGACAAGTCAGTTCCTTCATAATTATGCCTTGAAGTACTCCCAGCGTAGAAGAAGACCGCATCACCTGTGATCGGGAGTTGAGTTCGAGTGGCGGGTGGCACAACCTTCTCCCAGAGCCTTTTTTGGTCTGCTTCATTGATGTTATTCAACGGAGTGCTTGAAGTAGATGATGCCCGGGTAGCGTAGTGCTTTTTGGTTATGGCTGCATTTCTTGTCGCTAATATCGCTATCATCTAAAACTATGTGCACCTTAAGGAGACAGGTGCCAATGTGCTTCTTATCGAGGGGAGTAGTTTCGGCAAGCAGACCCTGTGACCCCGTCACAATGCATTGTTCTATTCCGTCAAGATTAGTACCAACCCATCGACAACATCTTGGGCGGTACCACATCTTACGATTGAAGGACGCGTAACCTGGTCGTTCAAGGGAACAGGAGTAGCGGTTGTGGCAGTGTCTCATTTCAATTCAGATTTTCATCTGTGCGGGTGGGAGTTGCCCTGACCTCCAGTCTCGAAAGCCGCGGTTTTGATAATAAAGTCAAATGATGGGTGTAGCTACAGTCACTCTATACTGAAAGCTCCTAGAGCCGACGAGGTTAGTCATTGGGCATGACTCCCTGCTGGGACCAATGTGCGTACTCTCGCCGCATTCATTTCTCACTAGATCTCGAGGATGAACCGTCACGTGTGATGACCTCTACCTATACTAAGCGCATCAAATAAAAAGCGAATGAGATGCGGTACAAGTTCGCTGATACCAGATCGGACTCGCCCGTAGGAAAATGGAGTTCGAACATTCCTCGGAGGCATCTTCACTGATAATAAGCTTAAAATTTTTCTATCATATTTCTCGCCGAACAACGAAATGCGACTATGACTGGGGTAGCTCAAACTGGGGAGGCGAGGCATGCCAAATGGCATTTCCTAACCGGACATGAAAGCAAAGGTCCGATGAGATTTCGCCGAACGTTACCTACCCCGACGCAGAAGGATTTAATTGAGAAACATGACGGCCAAGGACACGATCCAAATCCAAGCGTGTTAATTCGGCAAGGTAGGTGTGTCTTTCGGTATCCATGGTTCGGTATGGGTCCGTGTGAAACCCCACGCCGAACACTCGTTGTAATTTGATCGGTTCGATTCGGAAAGGCTCTGTAAGCCGGTCGCCGATATTGTCTCTGGCTATTATGAGGGCCACGTCCGCAGTCATCAACCTCTCCGGTAGTTGTAGTAATTGAATCATCTTCTAGCTAGGCAAAATGGCAGCACCAAACGAGATCAATATTACCGATGTCACTGGGCGGTGGAGTCTCAATCGGGGTCTTTCAGATTCCTTGGACCCCTTCTTCACTCTGGTGAGTTTGCAAACTACCGCGCGCTAATGCCCAGTGCTAAATTTATCGACAATATCAGCAAGGTATTCCATGGATTATTCGCAAAGTGATCAATTTCGCTTCGCTCGAGTTACAGTACATGAAAGACCCGCCAAGCGACGCGACAGCACCGAGCTTTGCCTTCAAGCAGACCGTCAGGCCAGGCGGCTTCGATACAATGAACAGATACGTCATTGACGGCGGGAAGCGAACGGAAACAGTCCCGATCTTCGGCGAGGTAACCATGCATGCCAGATACCTCAGCCGCAATGAAATTACACCAGAACAAATTTTCGGAACAGGGATTCAGGGTGATGCAGAAAAGGACGTGGCATTACTAGATGTGACTGAAAGTGAAAGTATGCGCTGGAGGGGAGAAACATTATGGATTTTCGAGACAATTAACGGAGAATATCGACTATGCAAGTATAACACTATTCGTAGGAACGGACAGACAGCGACGGCGAAGATGGTCCATGATTACCTTGGACCACCCAATTGAATAGAGCCATATTTCGATGTAATCCAAGGATTTAGAGCTTTAGATTCTGCTTTCTTTCACCATGAAGCTCAGAACTAGTACGAAGCCTACTGCAGACGCAGCAACTGAAGTAGAGTAGTGATGATCGGGGGTTAGTCGGCGACGGATTCGGAGTTCGGAACCCGAATCATACTTGTAAGTATCACGCTCACATCATGAGGGGTATTCAGCTAGAGAAGTGGTACGACATCTTTTTCTGTATTTCTTTTGTTTTCAACCAATCGCTTTCCGCTTGATAGCTGATTTCCGTCTTCGAATTGACGTTATAAACATGAGTAATTATCTCTCTATCTCTATAGTTAGAAGGATACTAGATACCACGAATATACTTCTATTGTAACGCTCACGTGTGTGCAGTACTACTGATGCCCTTTTCAATCAACTTCGTATTCTCAGCGACCCGGGCCTACTGCCGACTGCATGCGTGGAGGTGGCTTCCATGGGGCCAAAGCTTACTCAAGCTTAGCCCTGGTTGTTATCCAATTGTTGCTCCGCCACTATGACGAGTTTAATATATCTAGGTATATACATACCCGATCAAAGCTTATATATAAACTCATAAAATAACTCATCCCCAATCACTAATTCAGCCCAACATAATGATAATTCTAGTAAACTACACAGGAGGCAATAGGCAGTACTTTATAAATACACACAACACACTATAATTATATATACATCATCTGCTCCCTCTTATTTTACCATCATATAGAGAAGTTTTTCCTATAACCAGTTCTCAGCTAACTAACCGAGTATAACTTAAAACGAGTGAAAAAAAGGATGATTATTACTATTCCTAGTTAACCAGAAAACACTGGGAAAAGCAAAAGATATGATGAGAGTGGGACTCGAACCCACGCGGATTGCTCCACTGCGAATATTGCCCAAAGATATCAAGATATCTATAAGAGATCCAGGGTTAATCCTGAACGCAGCGCCATAACCACTCGGCCATCTCACCTAGCGGAACGTCGACCTAAGGGATGTCCCAGTTAGGAAATGCCACAATTTGTTGTTCTACTTAGACCGAACAATTAGCCTGGAATCCAATGGCAGGCTTTTGGTGTTTAAGCTAAGGATGAAAGGGGTCTTCTAGCATAAGATGCAATCTAATTGTTCTTTCACAAAGCGGTCTTAAAACAGAAGTCTGATTAATTTTACAGGACATGAGTACTTGTTCTCCGAGTACGCATGGAGTTATAAACAGCAGTGATATTCGCGTAATGCCACGAAAGGGAAATTCCGCCTACCTAAAGTTTAGCCTGCACGTACAACATAGCCCGATTCACGGAACGCCGGACAATGTGCCACGTTGATCGGAGCTGATCATATCTCAGAGCAATATGTGATATGCCTCAATCATAGAACAGACGGCGCAGCTAGCAGCGAAAGATGCACTACAGCTAGGTAAATGGCCACAGGAGAGACGGAACTGACTAAATGTAAGATTATCCAGTATAAGGTGAAATTAATTGCTAGAAAATCATCTTAGCTTGTATAGTTCTTAGCTTTATTCGGTCTAAATGACCTCCTGATCCCAGCTAATTACATTATTACTGTTTCTCTTTGACTTAGAAGGATATGCTCTAACTTGTTGAGCGTATTCATGCGTGGGGGATAACACTCCAAGTTACAGTTCTTGTCCTCAGCGAAGTGCAAGCAGAATACGCCCATGTCAGCTGCTGGAATCATATCTTTGTGTTCGCTGTCACCGACATAGGCAATTTCTGAGGGAGTTATGCCGAGCGTTCCCAATACTCGGGGAAATAACCCATCGGTCTTGCTAACTTTGAAGTGATTGGTTGTGGCTAGGAAGTCGACATAAGGCGATATTCCGAGGTTTTTTATCGTCCATTCTTGAGCATCTTGAGGACCTTCTGTGATGATAGCAATCTTCTTTCCCTGATCTTTAATTGCCCGTAGTAGACTTAGCGCCCCGCTCTTAAGTTCTAGAGCTTCCTTGAGGGCATTTTCGTATAAAGACAGAAGCTCGGTCAAGAATTGGCCATCGTGTTTCAGCGGTAAAGAGAAGTGACCAGCGACAGCAACAAAACGGTCTCTTCGGTATTCGTGCGAAGACTTCCCATCCGAAAACGCGTGAGCTGTTGATCTGCGAAGTACTTCCTTGTATTGACCCTTGAGTAGATCGTACTGTACGCCATACGCCTCACTCATAGATGCGAGAACTGCATTTGTTGCTGCTGACGATGCTCGTCGGAATTCGTGTAAGGTATCGTCAAGGTCGAAGCCAATCCATTGCTTCTCTGCCAGAACATCGCTGAGTCGCCAAAGATGGTTTTGCCAACAATCGAGGTAAACCCTTCCTATACTTGTCTCGATCGTGGCTTTCTCTGTGTTCGACACGAGCCCATGGCAGGGCACATCCACTACTATCCATGACCTCAATGTTTGCGAGTTGCCGGGTGCACCTTTTATAGCCGTATCATCACCCAAATAAGACGGAACGCATCGCGCAGGAAAATTCAGCATTTCATCTCGGTAAGGCACTCCCCAATACGAGCATATTTGTTTAATTTTACCGTGGGGTTGATGCGCGAGTTGTTCGTAGAGCAAGCAAGCTGCCGAACTCGAATTGGCATCCTTCATCAATCGGAATAGGGTACTGAAACAGTCGATAAGCCTTTGGACGTCAGTCCAGCCCCTTTGCTTCCAACTATCGAAGACCCGAATGGGATCGCGTACTAGAAACACGGGCTTGGCGAGCATGACCTCAGGCGGGGTCGGCGGCGGCCAATACGCACATGCGTCTTTGATGGTGTCTCTGCCGACGTCCTGCCTGCATATCCAGAACTCTTTTCCATCGCTTATTGCACGTTCGGCATTTTCAGAGTTGGCTGGAGTACGCGCCATCGCGGCATCAGTGCCGGAGGGCGCTCCCACGGAAATAGCGCTTGTTATCATCTCGGGACTTATCACCGCGCATTCGGGCGATTCCGCGAATATTCTCAGGATTAGGGTTGATCCGCTGCATTGGCATGCAAATAAACACCGTTTTTGTATATCTTTTGTCTTGGGCCTATGCATCTCCGTGATAGCGTTGATGGTGTGTATAGTGAAATTTCTCGAATCCGTCAGGAACCATCCGCGATAAAGCTCATATGAGATTATGTAAGCAATATTTGAGTTACCTGAAAGCCCAACTAAGACATTGCACATCTCTACATAAATAACCAGTTGATGCAACTGGTTATACTATTAGACATTTATAATCAATAAACACACACCAAAATGCCTTTTAGAATCTGCGAATATGACTGAATACGGAGCGGCCGCGAACTACAACTCTATCACCAAGTACGTACTTACGAAGGGCACTCTCTCGAACTGTGTTCAATAACTATGAGAAACTCTAGTTTCCTAAAAGATCCTCTTCATAAATATTTATTCCCGATTTTCCACCGCCTACTCGCTAATCACTTGACGTCGCTCTAATTATACGCTTAGCTGGTTTAGAGCCTTAGACGTCGGTATACTCCAAGGACAAACAAGTAGACTAACAGACGAAAATGAGGAAAGAAATGAGAAAGGTAAAATCGAGAGTAATGGTGAAGCATAAGACTATGCTTGTCCATATTTATTCCGGATCCTTTGAACGTCCTCTTGTGGCTCTCCTCCGAGATTGCCTTATACCTTTCCGCTGAGGCTCGTGTAAATACTTGCCATTTCTCGCCAGAACTTTATGGCGGCGACCCTGCCTTTTCTTCGCAGTGCGACTTTCCCTAGCTACATCATTAGGGGCTTGAGCCTGAGCTTGAGCGTGGTCGTTAGCAGCCTTGATGAAATTAGTTCGGAATTCATGTGCCAGATCTCTCAGGTTCCGGAATGCAGTAAGAGCGTCGACGAGATCTTGTCGATTGTTGAATAGATAGTGACCAGCGACCTTGCTCATATGGTACTTCGGTTTGCCCCCAGGAAAAGCTGGCTTGGTGAGATGGTGGGTATACAATTCAAGTGTACTTGAGCCAGGATGGTAAATTGCACTAAATGTGTATGCATTTCCATCATATAAAGGTTCTTCTTTTCCATAGTTCTGTAAATAGTGCATGGCCCGGGCCCCGTTTGCTCCATCGTAGTAAGCCTGCAGCTTCAGCACAGCTGGATCACCAGACTGACTTTTTATAACAAGGGCTGTATTCAGGGCTTGGAAGATGACTGGTCCTGACTAGGTCCTTGAGGTCTACTCAATACGGACTGACCTGACTGGCTAGCTGGTGGTCTATATACAGCGGTCCCGAAGGTGACTAACCTTCGGGGTCGTACCAAGTGACTCAAATAAGCGAGGGCTGAATACCTTCATGTTCAATACTAATAAGACATTCTGAAAATACGAAGGTGTACAGAGGTGTATAGCCGAAGGTGTTCACCGAAGCCGGCATAAGAAACAGCGTACAGGTGTCACCTTCGTGTAACACTTTTGACCTCCATGAAGAAATTTGGAGCGACGGGGACATTCAAATGTTTCGTAGGTATAATGAAGGGGTATATATCTCCATCGTTCCGAATTTGGTCATCAATATCGTCGGGATTGGCTCCGTCAAACATGTCAGGTTTGGGCTTTGACGTAGACCCGTCCGTAATAGGGGTAAATTCTGTGAACAACAAATTTCTCTTGCTTTGTATTCTGTTCGCTCCGCACATCGCCAGTAACACCTCAACCATAACATCATCTTTATTGGCAATGGTTGCGTTTATTTGTTCAAAAGATTCGAAATCCTCTTGAGAAAAGTGAGATAGTGATAATGATGACCGGGGACGCTGCATCTTGTCACGAATATCCCTTATATTGAGAGCCGTAGACCTTTGTTGTCAAGGTATATGCTGTGATCAGTAAGGTGCCTTTCAAATTCACGGCTCCTTTAGGACGATGATGTGGTTTTCTTCGCCATCTCAGGGCTTTCCGTGCTTAATGATTCCAATGTTGATGATTTTGGCAATGGATACTTGCTAAACATGTCAGTAAGATATGAGCGAATCGTAGCGGAAATGATCGCACCCCTCGAAGATCAATAAGACTTGGACCACCACATCTAGCAAATCGGGTGAGGGTGCCAAAGAATACCTCTTCCTGAGGTATATGAGGAGGTGGTGAGGATCGTATAGCATTTCGACGATCGAGCTCTCGCAGCGCACGACCAGTAAGGGGAACCGTAGAAAGTCTATCCCAGAATTCCAGTGGGAAATTTCGCCGGGCGCTTAACTTGAGTCACTTGTTATGATAGTTGCTGTCTTGTGGAAACCTATCGCCTGCACGCCGCCGTTTTCAAACCGGGCAGTCCTCCATTATCAGCTATTCGTGGCAAAGGGAGGGAAAAGATGAGAAGTGCGAGGTATGACAATAGGGAGTCTTACTGCTTGTCAAACTCGCAGCGTGAATTCCTTCAAGATAAATAAGAATATGGAAGAAATATTGACTGTAGGAAATAGCCGCTGCGGTGTTTGTGACTCAGTTGGTATCACTGCGCTGACCGCGCGCCACAGAGGTGCCACAGAGCCCCTACTGTGGCAGGATACACAGATGTGTCACCTTGTTTGCTTTTAAATTAAGAAAGGTTGGCTAGCGGATTGAATGACAGTAGCCCTGTAGTTCGTCCGTCACCCCTCTCAGAAGTGGAAGTCGGTACGGTAATATTTATGCCCCACAAGTCGTTGACTGTATATATAGGATCCCTCATCCCAGTTGTAGAGGTAACTTGGGCTCCTAGATAACCAATGACAATCACATGTACTACTCTCGACAACCCTTGTAGCTACACAAATATAGAAGGCAGCCACGATTCCACGCGCCATTTGAATCGAACCCCTTTCGAAGCGGACGCACGGCACGTGACTTGCCCCAAAAAGGTCACCTTGTCATGTCGTTTCTTTCGCATGAAACATCCATGTCGAACAACTACAATGAAGTATCCTTTTTGTTATGTACTCGTCAAACACTGATCCAATAGTTGCCCTGAAGTCTTTTCAAGGTTCAACTTCGCTCTTTTGTCAAACAGAGCCGGGCGTGATCTTAAAATATCCCGTAGAAGTCTGGAACGGAAGCAGCGCTTACCAAAAATTGACGGACGAGATCACCAACAACTTCTCGGTTGAGCAGCAAATTCTCGACCTGCTAGGAGAGCATCCAAGAATTGTGAAGCTCGTTTACGTAATCTCCTCGACAGATTCAATGTGCTAACGTTGCCCTAGATGCCTTGGATGGGAAGACACTGCTGGAGGGCTGTTCCTTGCCGAGGCCAGTCACGGCAGCCTCCAGCGGTATCTCGAGGAGAACCACGATACAATTCCTACGCCCGTCCGCAGGAAGTGGTGCCGACAAGTTGTTGAATCGATTGTATGTATTCATGATCGGGCGTGATACACTCCCATCTACGCCCTGATAATTTCTTGGTTCATGCCACCACACCGATGCCCCTGGATCCCTAACTTTGCGACTTTGGCGTCTCAACCTATGAGACTTGGCTTGGACGGCAAACATCTGCCAGATCCCGGCTTCTTTGACCCCAATTCAGAGTGGGTGTCAACATCTGCTACAGACATATTCAGTATTGGATCTATCCTTTACACTATCCTTACTGGACATTGGCCATACCGAGCCTCTGGACCTTTCAAGGCGGCAGAGGAGATAGAAAGTTATGACCAGTAGGTCGAGGATCTTTTTAGACTAGGCATGTTCCCTGATGTCGAAGAGCTTCCTGGAGGGAAGGTCATCCTGGGTTATTGGATGTCGAAGTAAGCAAAACCCCTGTATCACGACCACCCCCTATTACAACCAGGCCCCCCGGCCCCCTAAAACGCGCTTTAACCCCAGCCACCTCAATTAAACACTCTTTAATAACGCAACCGTATTTAAGTCTCATAATGATTTTTTACTTTTATTCAACTTAAAATTAACTCCTCTTTATTACTATATTTTCAGATTTAAAAAATTATTACGCTAGGGCTACTGTTTGCATAGTTATGCTTAGGTTTCTAATTTAGACTATAGTACAAAAATAGGGTATTAACAGATTATATTTACGCTGCCGCCTTCGAGATATTCTAACCTAAAAATAGACCTATACTAACCTTTAAGCTTTATTTGCTTATTATAAAAGCTAGTTAGCAAACTAGGCTATAAGGCAGGCTAGGCTAAGCTTTACGCCTTTAATATTTAAGTTTAAACTTATGGCTAAATATATACTTAATACTTCCGGCAGTAATAAAAGCTTTAGGAAAAAGTAGCATTACTATTTTTTAGTTTAAAATAAAGCGGTAAAGTTAACTAAATTGCAATTTATTAACTATATATATATTAATAGCATAATAGCAGGTTAATATTAACCTCTTTTTTAACTGCTTTAAGGCCCTAAAAGTAGCAAATATCCCCTTAAAATGCTTCTTTAATATAGATAAAATAGGTATTAGCTAAGGCGTTAGTAGCAATTATTTTATAGTTACTAATACTAGCTTATGCTAGACCTTTAAAAAAGCTATTGAAAAAAGCGAATAGATTACTATCCTTAAAGCTATTAGCACTACTAGTATAGCCTTACTGCTGCTAATAATTTAAAAAGATATAAGGGTGCAAAGTTAGTAGTTTCCGGATTAGAACTAGGGTTTATTTAAAGACTGGCGATTTAATTACTTTCTTAATAGATAGACTAGCAATTTTATAACTTTAAAATAGCTATAGGACCTATTTATACCTTATATTTAGGAGCACTTTAGTAATATATAATATATATTAGTATATAATAGCTATAAATCTTATATAAACAATAAGTTCCTTTAGACCTACCTCTCAAACAAGGTCTGGCTTCTATTTTATAAGCCTTATTATAATTATATCTTATAGCTATTAAATATCGGAGTCTTTAGTTTATTTAAAAAAAAATTAAAAAACAAGCTTTAAAAGACACCTGTAGGGCGCTTTAGTATAAAGCCTTCTAAAAAGGACATAGTAATAGTATATAAAGCTGCTTATAAAGCTATATTGCTACTAAAAACTATAAAAAAAGTATAGGCAATAGTTAGAATATAGCTAAAAAACTAGCAGGTGCTACTATCTTTAAAATATATCATACTTAAAAAAAAGGGTATTATAAAAGCTATACTACTAATACTTACTATAGAAAAATAACCTATTATACTAAATCTATTAATAATAGCTTCTAAAATTATAATTGTAACACCTTCCGGAAGCTAGTAATTACAAGCTAATACATAAAAGCTAGCAGCAACCTACCCTTTGTTTAATAATCTTTTATATAGGCTGTTCTTAGTAAAAGCTAGTAAGGCTTTAGATTAAAAGGCTTAAGTAATTATATTTTTAAAAGTAAAGATTAAGACCTTTAAAGCCTAAATTAACTAAAACGCTAAAATTAAATATAAGTTAGTTAAAATAGATCTTAATAATAACTTCTCTTATATAATATATATATAGAAAGTAAAACATAAACTATGCAGAAAAATTATATATACTAACAAAGCCCCTAATTAAAACGTTCCAGAGCACAAGAATATAGATACAGAAGATGTTATACAGGTTAAAACCACTAGGAGTTAATAAAAACACCAAAAATGGCTTTAAAAACAATATATTAGTAATGTAAATAGCTTCGAAAGTAATATGTTTATTAGGCAGGGGGGGTAGTCGCGATGGGGGGTGGTCGTGATGCAGGGGTTTTGCTTATACTAGCGCAGACAATTTCTTGCGCGCTCTGGACTTGGAGTTGATAAAGACAAACGATTGTTGAGTTTAAACTGCTGACTACAAAAAGTAAAGAATGTTGCTCCCCCTAGCCCTGTGCCTTTTCATCCGGTTCTTGCTTACCCATGCTCCCAACAAAGGAATGACATGAGCTTCTTAAGAGATATAGAGATGAGATGTGTCATCCCGTCCGCCCTCAAACATGCGCGAGATCTCAGGCGAGAATTGGTCTTCCCGACTGCATGAAATCATTGGGAGGTCCTTTGCAGGTAGTAACTGAGCGTCACCTCTGTCCGACAGACCCTCCGCCAAATATATGTATTGATAATGACCTGAACTGTGTAGACTGTGGCTTCTATAAGGAGCGCGTTGTTGGTGCTTGAAGCCCATTTGGTTCGGCACATGAAATCATGGGGATAAAGATGAGTTGGGTCCGTCGGGGGAAAACATGTCCGCGACCATGGCAGCAGACAGATTCATGGCGCGGCATGGACTGAGTAACTAGGCTGACTCTATGTGTGATGATTATTGGTGGTGTAGGTGATGATAGGGTATCCTATAGTATCTGTTATAATACGAAACTTGGCGTGAACAAAGAACTAGAAGTTGCATATAGCCGAAGGGTCTGAATACCCTCACTTCCCTAGAATACTCCTCCTAGTCGCACAGCAAATAAAGGTCTAAATATCCTATGCCTATGAAGCAATCCCTGACAGTCACGTTTTGTTTATCTTTTTTTAGATATGGGTATAACACTGTTTTCATGGAGACCCTTCTCCCTCCCCGAGACGCTATGGTATTGTTTGTAAGCAAAGTGACGTTACTCTATGCTGCGCTTGCCAAGAGATGATGGACTATGATTTTCTCTTCCATTTTGGTGTTTTCGGACTTTATAACCTCCTAAACATCTAACCCTGCAGGACCTATCATAACGATCAAAAGCCACGCTATATTAATCCGAGTTGTCAATATGGCCCATAATTTGATCTTTTGCATAGCCGAGGAGGCTATAACTGTGAGAGACCGCCATGTTCTCAAGTGCGTAAGGCAAAGGCTGACGTCCTGGTTATAGTTGGTTCCTACAGTTCTCGCGGCTGAGGAGAGGTAGGGGATCCATCCGTATGCCCTTGTCGAGTCCCGCGATGAGCTCCAGCCAGGGCAGCCATTCAAAGACGAACTACGAGAGGGCGAGACTTTTGAGACCGACTTTATCGGAGCTTCAGTTGACGAATGCGGGGCCTGGGCATTTAACAAGATAACAAAGCTCTATACACCGATACCACAATCGTCCTCGACGCGCGGAGCGCCAAGGATGAACCAGTAACTCTGTGGAACTACCCCCATGAACTAGACGCTCCCTTCCTCCGCCGCGACCAGAAACCTCGGACTTGGTATCCTTTCCGAGTTCACTATTCAAAGATCTGGATTCTCTTGGTAGAGTTCTTGGATATGGGTAGGCCGGCTAATACATATGGGGCGTTATTTAAGCGCAAGGAAGATTTTACAGATGCAGATAGGATTTTCGATTATGACAAGGCCAATGAGGCTATTCTCGCTGAAGAGGGAGGGGTCAGCTACGAGGACCAACACTGGGATCGGATCAAGGAAAGGGAAGAAATAGTATGATGTGTGCATTGATTGTCAATATTACATGTCAATCCGTTGGGAACAAAATTGAACGAATTCCGTCTGGAGACGTTGTCCATAGCTCGCTCATGATTGCCCTTGCATGCAAGTCAAAAAGGCGTCACACTCTACTGTGGGAACTGACTTAGTGTCTCCCTTAGACGAACCTTCCTTAGATTTTCGTACCGAGACGAGTTTTTGGATATCTATATGAATAAAGTAGCAAGGGTGATGTGTCTGATTGCGATACAATCTACAGAGGCGCAACGACCTTAAATATCAACTTACGACAAGAGCTGAATCCAGGGCCTGAAAGTCTCAAGCTAACGATAATGATTAGTGGTTGAATGGTTCTTGAAAGCCCAGTCTGATCTTTCCGGCCTTGCAGGCAGACTTAACCTGAGATACAATTGCACCGGGGTTCCTAGCCTCCCAGGTTCGTGCTTATGTCTCATACAAGTGAGCGCTAAATAGCTTCGGCTTCAGTCTCAACGGGTCGTATATTAAATCACACCCTAAGGTATCACAACCGCTAAGCACGTGTGACACTACTGCCCTATCAATGGCGAGTGACTAGAAAACGAGAGTGCCACTAATTTCTGGCAATTGTGAAGATAGATCAACACGCCATTGGCGGTTAGACAATAGAAACGCCAAGTATACCTCATACTAGCAATCCTGAGAAACATTCAAAAGTGGTTGAAATAGTGGGTTATCATTAAATGCCATATTACAGGCAATGCTGTCGAGACCTTCCCGTGTCTCATACCGTTGTAGAGATTCCTGATGACTTGATGTCTACAGAAGTGTAGTTCCATAAACCTAAGTTGCCTATCAGGTGAGCACGCAAGTCCTAATCTGATGGATTCACGCTGAATACATCGCGGTCGAAACTCTGAATGAACATGCCCTGTCCCAAAGAGTTGATTACCGGGGCTGTTCAGCTACCAGAAAACCACGCACTCTTGCAAGCTCAATAGACGTGGCATATAGAGCTTTCCGGTCCGTATTAATCCCTCAAGCCTCATATCTGATTCCCTTGACCCCGTCAAACGATCAAGTCTCTGTGCTGAGGTTAACGTTAGCACCTAAGCAAGCGTCCGGATTGAAGATACGGCGCGTTTCGACTTCGATGAGGGTAAACACGTCTTCGTCCTTATATTCAGGCTCTGCGTCACCCTGGATTGCCTTGCATCGTCGTCCACATGACTGAGGGCTGTCATGGCTCTCTATACCCCGCGGACATTGATAGACTTTCTTTGTCGTCTGGAAAAAGGAGCATTCTACTTGGCGATCGCCGGCGGGTGTGCCGGCCCGAAGGAGCCCTTGCTCGCATTCTTCCGTTATGTACAGCCATTTCTCCCTTTTTACAACTTTATGAAATTCTCTCGCCCGAATCCAGGTCTCGAGCTTCGGGATTCCAAAGTACTGCGCCTCGCCTAACAAAGCTGAGTACTTGGCATAGTCAAAAGTGTTCGAGCCAGAATCGAAGAACAGTGGGTAATTGCCAGAGCGTAGGTAACGGAGTACTTCGGCGAATAGTTCTGGGTCCGAGTCGATGAATAGTGCCCCGTTCTCGTCTTCCTGGTTCTGCCAGCGGCCTGAAAACAGGGAAGCAAAGTAGGAGCTTTCGCCCACTAGAGTCTGTTTCATCGTGATGAATTCGCGCTCTCCTACCTGGAGCTTGATCTTGTCGGCCATCTGGATCCGAGAGGGTTCTAAAGAAACCAGCAATTGCGTCTGCTTGCTTGAAAATTTGGTGATACGTGGGAATCCGAGGCTGTGAAGCGAGATCCAAACCTCTAGCAAACCGCTCAGTTATGCGAAAGGATTGAAAGACGTATTGGTTATACATACCCGAAGTAAGAGCCCAGGATCCGATTCAACGTGCGATGGCACAGTGGTTTCGGAAGTAGGGTTTAGTCATAAATAAATTGATGATTGTGATGAGAGACAGATAGACACATCGGCAGTAATTAGGCAACCAATTCCTTCTGGCTGCCTGAATCTGCAGGGCGAGTTAAGCGGAAGCTAACAACAACAAACGAGGTACGTACTTGCGAGACTCGCCATACAGCCAGGGTTAAGGGCTGCCACGGCAATTTAAACACACGCGCTTTGTACTTCAGTAGAGAGACATAGCCCATAGGGTATCGCGCTGATACTATGTACATCTGCAACGGGTCCTGAGCCAGAAACCCCGCCTTTGCTGACCAGTTTTCGAAAAAAAACTGTTGGACTCAGCGCATATCATCGGACAGGTGCAGACCGGTGCGTAAACCAGACCCCGTGTGGTAAACGGGAGGGATAACAAACTTTTGACGAATCCCTAACGTTGTAACTTGAACCCTAGAATCAAGCGACTCGCATTATTATTTCTAGCGCAGTTACTCGGTCGTTTCTATTCCATCGTTTGTAAGTTATTTCAATATCCCTTTCTCCAGGTATCACCTAATATTATCCGTGTAAACACATTTCAGTGTTTGCTCAGCTTTATGTACGCCTCATTGGGCCGTTTGTCTTCACGTGGAAAGGTGTCGATCCTTATACACGCTCTGTACCACTTTCTTCCTTGCATTAACTCGAAAGTGTTCACTTGACTCAGCGGGACGAAGTTTTGACAAATTTGTTTTGTTTAATAACCATTACCGTACCCTATAATATCAATCTAATCCAAATGTCCAAACCGTGAGTCGACAATTAGTGAGCGCTTGAAATATCTCTCTTGTGATGCCAAAAGAAAAGAAAAAGCGAAAATAAAAAGATCCCCAGTCATTCATAGACATCACATTTAGTGAGTGTTACCCCTTTCGTATCAGATGACTACAACCATGAAGTCGTTCGTGCAGACCGCCTGTTGAGCAGTCTCACATGTGCAATGATTAGGTCGCTATGCAGCTTCATGCTTGTCAAGCTAGTAATAAGCCCAGCATCAGCACATATGAAGCTCATATGTGACAGATTGAGGCCCTCCACACTTCACTCTCTGATTTAGCATAATGGGTCGGAAATTCGTCTCTACTTCGTTGAAATAATGGCCTCGCAGCGGCCTCACAGCGGCCTCAAGGGCCTCAGCACATTCGGATGCAACGTAGAGTCGTACATACTAGTGCTCACCTAAATTCTTAGTCTCTTTTGATTGGTGTTTGGCTCTCGAAATTGCCTGAAACGGATATCGTTCATCATCTTGCTACGATTTAGCTCAGGAACTAGGTTCTCAACCCACTTGGAGATTCCATGACGTGTCTTGAATTTCTGCATCTGACTCTAGTTTGTGCGCGAAAGGAAAAAAGAAATGAAATGAAGCATTTGAGAAGCTTGTCCGATTGGCAGAATCAGCAAGTCTTCTCCAACGAGCCTTTTATGTGCATAGAAGGTGCAGATACGAGCACTGTTTACAGAAGTCCGCCACGCCGAAAGTGTAGCCGGGTTAGCCGTACGAAAAATCGTACAGGCGATAGAAAATATCGTAACATGTGGTCCGCTCTTATGACTGTGTTTATATAAATATCTTTGAAATATCACTCAGTTAAGTCGAAATGCAGTAACTCGGATTCTCCTCTGCGTCTAGAATTCGTGAGCAACACCTTGTTATCTATGTCTATGTGTAAATATCATGTCAAATGAGTGGCAAGCCAGCGGGGGAATCGCTCCGGCAGAGCGTTCGACGGGATTTGCTTCTTGGATATTCACCGCTATATCTCCTTGCCACACCAAATTCGCGGATACTACTGATTGGATAAGAAGCCTGATCACTTGCTGTTTGGCAGCTGTGTATGATATCTCACGGCTCTACGGAAGGATCCGGGCAGTTTGATATGCAGTCAGCAGAGTTGATAAGGATACCTTCTTTCCATGAGCTGAGCGCACGCGTGATTCAATTCACACCAAAGGTACTGAGGTCTATTCTGACCGCTGTGTCACTCTGACATGATGGACTAACTATGCGAAACGGTGACAATCTCGATATTTCTGATATTGTGCTGCTCTATATTGATGCAGTGACTATAGTAGCTTTGGCAGGGGGTCATATGACCTTGTGTATTTCGAAAAGCCCAGTAAAAAAGTCCTCGTTATTCACTGTAGTCCATCTCTGTCGCGTGTAGCTCGCCGATAGCTATCTCTCCCCTGACATCTGATATTCGTTCCGTTTAGCCTC
The DNA here is from genome assembly GCA_002288965.1 of Xylaria sp. MSU_SB201401. Taxonomy (NCBI): domain Eukaryota; kingdom Fungi; phylum Ascomycota; class Sordariomycetes; order Xylariales; family Xylariaceae; genus Xylaria; species Xylaria sp. MSU_SB201401. The sequence goes on along the minus strand of NPFG01000169.1, from coordinate 48,375 downwards.
TCTAATTATCCTTCTAGCAAGCAAGCGCAATGGCGAACATGATCAATGTACTTTTTCTTATCCACGTAGGTCATACTACACTTGCAAGCGTACTGGGGGAGGCTGGGACCAGTCTTTTTGCAAGTACCAACATGGCGGATGTGATTGTCTTTGCGCACGCCACGTTTTCCACATCGGCAATAGTAAGCACTTTCTTGTCCGGTTGCGTGTACGGTACTCATGTGACGTTTTAAGTCTTTCTCTAGGGTAAACGAAATTTGATTGTGACAGGTGCTACAGGCCCATCGATGTTTGTAATTTACACCTGTGAAAATTGGCGATTGCGGCGATTGCGTCAATGGCAATCCAGTATCTGGGTTCACCTGGAAGAGGGGTAGCGAGGCAGCGGGGGTAATGCTAGCCGGGCCTCCAGGGAGCCTTGTATCATTCGCGTTGTCTGAGACGAATTGGAAGACGTTCCGAGGGCCAGAAGCGGAGCCGTTCGCCCATTGTCGATCTCGCATGGCAGGGCTGTAATCCGCAGAACTGAAGTTCTGGTAACTTGCTACTGGTCCCAATTGTTCCACTGGTAAGTTATAGTGTTGATATCCAACAAGGCCAAGATCCATACCGCCAACGGGATGGGCGAGCATGTTAGTTACAGAATCAGGCACGTCAGGCAAGTTGAACAAGTCGTAATTGTCCAGCACAGCCCAGTCGCTCAGATCATCATCGAATGTGTCTTCTTCTAGATCACTCCCTCTACTGCGCCTTATTGGCAGGGACGTCAAGGAGGGGTGCATCGTTTCTAGCAGCAATTCGGTATAATCCACGTGGGAATCCGGAGGGAGCGGGAGCGGGGGCGGAGACAGGAACGCCCCCGGAATCGTGTGCAACAAGTGGCGTGCGGGGAGATCTACGACCATTGTCAACAATTTGTTCTGCATAGATTGGCTTAAGAATTGGGTAAAGACTACATTAATGACACCATTGCTCGACTAGGGAATAACGTACCAGTGATTCAGGCCACTCGGCATGTCCCATTAAACTAGCACCGGTACCGAATAGCGCGATCAAAACCAGATTTCGGGAATATCAGTATGCCTAAGATGGTAGGGCAGACAAACGGTGCTAGACGGAGAGTCTTGAAGACGGAAAGAATGCCAATGCGAGGAGTGTGAGAAACCAGCGCACTGGTTCCGAAAGCCTTCTCATTTTGGAATTCTCCAACCCTCTTGTTATATAAGGAGACGCGAACGCTTCAGGCCACCTATAATGCTTTTGGGAAGGCCACATTCATCACGAGAATGACCGGTGAAGCCGATTCGACACCGCTCGGCAGCTTACCGGATCCGAGGAAGAGGCTCCGAGGGCTAGGCGTCTGTCATGATTTTGTTGATCCTCTTTACATCGTGATCCATCTCAGCTGTCACGGCCACTCATGGTCCTATTACGAAACTACAACCAACTGAGGCGAACTACACACCTCGACGCAGGGCATCAAGTGGAAGAGCGATAGGAGAGAGACACCGTGAGTTGGCACGCCATGTAACCCCTCTTCTCAAAAGGTCACCTGGTACCTGAAATCGTTGACATTCACTGATCACGCATCATATGCAGGATTCCTGCACTTTGGGTACTTATCCGCGCAACTCGAAGACTCGCTCGTCCCAAGACGCTTAATTCGAAAGCGCTATTGCCCTTGCCCAATCACAGGGGCTTCCTTGCCTTTTGCTTTTTATGGGACCTCGAAGATTTCATAGGTACAGTTGGCAGCTAGGAGATGTACGGTAGATGTGTGAGTGGGCAGATGCATGCATGTACCAGCACTCATTGCGTCTATCGGCTCCCATCGTTATCATCTAAAATTAGAGCTACTGTCTTACTGATGCAAGGCCCGTTGTAACGAGACTATCGCTGCCGATTCGGAGCCTCTTCAACATCCCCGAGGGCACATTAGAGACTTCGCTGAAGCCCAATGTGACCAGCGGCCCAAGCTAATGTCTGTCTCGGACGCAGATAGTTGCCTGTGTCGCGTACCCTGATCCTAAATCGGATGATCTCGGATATCTCTACACGCCTACATATGTCTCTCATATATCCCTTGTACATATCCTCTCAGCCTCGTCGAAAGGCGATCCAGAGACCTTCACTGTCATCCCACGGCGCGCTTAGGCAAGAAAGCCAATAATGCAATGAAACGATCTATATGATCAAAGGGAACCTGATTGCCTGACTTCTAAACCCTGATGGTTCCGCAACAACAATGGCCCTCCTATTACCCCCATGATGTGATGCCTAATAGTGACTACAGGAATAGCCATAAGGGCCACGGGCCTGATAATCTTTCGAAGAACGTAATTTGAACAAGTGCAGGTTTTGTGAAGTTTGGAATCCCGTTACGGTTGAGTGGTACCCGACCGGTTTAACCCTGCCCGGAAGATACCATATAAATATGTGGTTTTTATTGACATTAGTCTAACTTCCTATAGATTATTCCAGACCTTCGTAAGATTCCTCTTTCAAGTAGAAAGGTAAACACCCATCAAACGCACATACCGCCAATTTTGATATCTCACAGAGGTGTAGAGTAGTCTCATAAGAAGTTAGACCAGCGTCAATAGCAATAGGGATCAATTAAGGTGAATTCTCATGATCTGAAGTGTAAGTTGTTATATACATAGTACCGGCCCGAATCCACTCAACCGAGACATGATATGTCTTGTAGGTTGTCTAACTTTGAGGTTAAGTCATCGGACAGGAAGACTTGTAACTGGGAAAGGAATCTGGCCCACTTCCCATTCAATGACCGCAACAACTAGCCTCATACTCCTTAGCTATACGACTGGTGGATAGCCTGTCATTCTCCGAAGCTCAAGGCTAATGGCAACACGACCAGTGCGGGAATATTACAACATAATGCCAGTAAAACCAAATGTACACCGGTTACTGAACTTCCTAGCAGTACCGCTATATATGCCAACATATAGAATTAATTCAATGCAGATTATAGTCATAGATAATTATGTGTTCTTCTGAAAGGGTAGTGCTATGCTTTCACTCTGTATCCATAGTTATCATTTGACACCGTTTATAAAGTTTTCCTACATCGTGGTGAGACAGAATCGTTACAAGATAATAAATTCTGCGAGACCTGATATAAAGTGATTCAACACTAACTAACTTTGCTTTACGATCCATTTATTGCATCAATCATGACTCTTAATGGACAGGCAAGCATACGGGTTGTAGTCCAGGCGCTCATATAAGCCCTCCTTGCGACTATAATTGATCTGTCATTGTTGGCATATACGTAGCATTACTGCTACGTACAGACATATGTATGGAACAACCTTACAGTCTGGTAGGCGTCTTGAGCCAGGTTGCTATCCTTGCTGCATTACCCGCTCGGGTAATCAACTCTAAACAAGATTGCAGGGCGAGGATGAGACGGGATCATTGCATGCATGAATACATACAGGCCGTCTAAACTATTTTAGAACCGCCGAGCGTCAGATTGATCTTTCAAAATTCCCCAGTCACTCCCTAATGCTAACAAAACTGTTATGAATAAAGTCAGCTCGCTGTGCAGGATATCTCAAGCTAATGGTGACGGATTCTAGGTGACTTCTACATAGTTTTAAAAACAAAGGGGTGGAATATGTGGCTATATTAGTTGGTGTAGAGTTTTGCGGTGACAGTTTTTTCTTCGATGACCTTGCCAGTGCTATCAGTTGTTTAGCGTCATGCAGCTATAATTCACCAGAAAGCTTGAATTCCACCATCTCCAATCCCTTATCCATTTTTTCTCCCGGCGGGATTCAGGGCAGCCATAACGACAGGCTTGCGTCATTTATCGCCAAGTCCACTAAGTGCTAGGTGTAGTCCTACGGGTTGGGGTAGCTGGAAGAACCCGTCACCAAGGCCCACAAGTACGCTGTAGCACCTGCTGTTGTGTCCTGGGGGTACTGGGGTTACAGGGTCCGTGCCTCAGTTAGTATAGCGGTCTGGATCCCCCAGTGAGAAGCTTAGCTATGCTGATCTCGAACCCATGAGTTTGGGGAACTGGGGGCAGATGCCTGAATAAGTAGCCCTCTATCAACCTTAGGATAGGTACATGGTAGGTTAAGTAGCATCGGTAGGTATGGCGCCATACCTGCGACTTTCCAGTCATGGCGTGTCACATCTTATCTCTTCCCGTCGTCCAGTGACCTCACAGCTGATAGATAGCGCCACCATTGCCATCTACCATCCCTATGTCGCTACCACCTACCTAGGTATAGGTATCTAGTTGTACTGCAGGGAGACCAACCGTCGCACAATGGCCCCTCCCCTTCTTCCTTTCCTCCCATCCAGAGATCCATCCTTAGACCATCACAAGTTCATCATCGATGCTGCTAGAGAGTGGAAATCGACCACGCTCGCTTCCCCTCGTTCATCAAGGAGCTCTCTACACGTCGTAGCCCTTCGTTTCCACAGACTCTGATAGCTAGCTATACACCCGGCAGTCGATCCCCGCGCCGCGCACCTGCGACGTTTCCTCTCATGTCGTTATGGCGTCGATAGCACTCAGCCTGCTGCTTGCGGCAGATTCGATATCTGCACAGTTCTATAAGATTGAGAGCAATGGTATGGCAACTATAGCGCTCCTTCAAATATCCCCTTCCCCATGCCAACTCCTGGCTAACAGCTTAATGCCCCAAAGACGATATACGCTCATCCGCGAAGACGCTCGCTTATGATTTGATATCATACTACCATGGAAACGAATCCGGTCAAACCCCAGGGATCTTGCCCGGGCCTCCTCCCGCAGGCGATTATTATTGGTGGGAAGGGGGTGCGTTATGGGGGACTATGATCGACTATTGGCATCTCACCGGTGATGAAACCTACAATAATGTTACTGCCGAGGCCATGCTCTGGCAGGTCGGCCCTGAGCGCAACTACATGCCTCCGAACGTCACCGCATCTTTAGGAAACGACGATCAAGGCTTTTGGGGCATGTCTGCCATGCTAGCGGCCGAGGAGAACTTCCCCAACCCGCCATCCGATCAGCCGCAATGGCTGGCTTTGGCGCAAGCTGTATGGAATACTCAGGCAGACCCTGACCGTCACGATGAGACCTGTGGTGGTGGCCTGCGATGGCAAATTCCATTTGCAAACAATGGATACGACTACAAGAACAGTAAGGGATGTACCAATACTGATCCTGATTTCGTTACTAACAAGTATAAGGCATTGCTAACGGCATTTTCTTCAACCTTGGTGCTCGTCTCGCGCGATATACGAACAATCAAACTTACGCCGATATTGCAGAAGACACCTGGAACTGGGTTGTCAGCGTAGGGTTCATGGACAAAGATTATAATATCTTCGATGGTGCGCATGTCGAAACTAATTGTACTGATATCAACCGCGCGCAATTCTCGTATAATAATGGTGTCTTCCTACTAGGGGCTGCCTATATGTATAACTATGTAAGTTGCCGGATGGTATCGATTGCAGGTGGATTATTATCTAACCCGTATGCGTTCAGACCGAGGATATGAAGTGGAAGGACCGCCTGGATGGCCTCATAGACGCCACATTAAAGGTCTTCTTCCCTAACGATACGGCATACGAGGTGGCCTGCGAGGGAGTCATGACGTGCACCACGGATATGTTGAGCTTCAAAGGATACCTCCATCGATGGATGTCTACAACGACTCAAATCGCCCCCTACACAGCTACCAAAATCCTCCCTGTTCTTCGAAAGTCGGCACAGGCGGCCGTCAATCAGTGCACAGGTGGGAGTAACGGCCGAACGTGTGGCTTCGCATGGTCTAGTGGCGCATTTGACGGAAGCACGGGAGCCGGGCAAACGATGGACGTACTGGCGGCTGTCTCATCTCTCTTAATCGGCCAATCGAAGAATCCAGTGACGAGTACTGATGGCGGCACGAGTGTTGGCGATCCGAACGCTGGCATAGGAAGTGGTTCAATCGACGGTGATAACCTACCACCAATCACGACAGGTGATCGAGCCGGTGCAGGGGTCCTGACGGCCGTGATAGTTTTGACTGGGGCTGCTGCTTTTGGCTGGATGGGCATTGGAAAGTGAAGCGGGAGCCCCTCCAAGTCGTGACACTCGGCATACCCTCGTGGTAGCTGTCCTTCTCTTTCCACAACTATTACTTTACGCGACAATACCCCCCCTTTTAATGAGATGTAAGAGGCGTTTGGGTCTGATACGGGTTATTCATGAATAGCGATGGCTTGGGATGTTCGGGGTGATTGGGATTTAATTGGATGTGACATATACCTAAGCCTACAACTCTGGGGGGAGAAATCGGCGTGTGACACAAGTTTCCATGTACGAAAGGGATCTTTCGGGTACTCGGCTGACTTTATGTCTACCATAGGGCTACTAATTCTAATTTACATGATCTATTGACCTATTCACACTTCAATATCTCTGAAGGGCGCTCCAGTGCTGCGCATTAGTCCCCACTGTTAATCCCGAGGGTTCAGTTAGCTGCGCAGAGGGTACTGTGGTTGAGAAGTATAAGATACAGATCAGGATGATGACGTGCAGGTTTCAGTCAGTAAATACTCCGTAGCTAGCTCGGTCTAAGACCGAATCGTTATGAAGTGGTTTGAAGCCTTTTGTTTCGTTATTCAAGTATCAAATGCACTTTTTAAGCGCATTTCGCAATCTATAAGCCGTGACAGACGGTCGCATTTTACTGAACGTGCAAGATCCTGCACATGTGCGATGACACAAAATATGGTACGATGTAGGTATAAGCAAGGTGTTTTGAACGTGAAGCCTTGAGCGTCTTATGCATCCGCCACGCAGTTGATGTCCAGCAGCCCTTCGTCCATGTTTGTGCATATCCACTCGGCTGTCTCCGCGCTCGGAGGGGCGACGGCGATGTTCTCTGCGCGGATGTTCTTGCATACCTGGGTTTATTCAAATTTTAGTCAGTGTCTTTAATTCTCTGACATTCATTGCTGTCGGGTTTATCGTGGCTGCGCCAGTGCTGCTATTGATGCTTGGGCGTGAAGTAATGGTGATAGGACAGGGATGGGGAATGGCTCGAGAAAGGTGATCGGACTTACGCTTGGGTCGCTGCAGACGAGGGTGCCGACTTGCGGATCGTGCTTGGCTGATGTTGTCCCATAGAAATCTTTAAAGAGAATGTCTTCGATTTGGAGGACGGCCTTTGATAATGTTACTCTCTTTCCCTTTTTTTCAAAGACAGGTGCGGAGGGAGGGTGGTTTTAGGGATTCGTGACGTACTGGGTACATTGCGCATGCCTCTAAGCTAGAGGCGAAGTAGCATTGAGTGAGTTCTATAGCCCCTGGAATACCATATATCAGCTACATCGACTCGCGCAGTAAGAACACGAGAGAGAGAAAAAGGCTCACAATCATTGTTCGTGTTGTAGAACAATTCATATGTGACGTTGCGCACGTAGCCCGCGCCGCCGCCCTCGTCTGATCCCGTCGTGTTAGGGGGCACGCCGGGCCAGATCTTGATGCGGGCGCCGTCAGAGGCGTTGCTCATCGAGATGTTGTAGACGTAGATGTCTTCTACAATGTCGAATTCCCCCTGGTATTGCCCTAGGCTGCCGACGGATATCCCGTGGGACCCGTTGCATTGCAGGTTTTGGATGATGACACTGGTCGAGTTTGGCTTGAAGGATACGCAGTCTAATTCGTTAGATCTGGTTTCTCTGATTCAAGGGGGGGATGGGGGATGGGATGGATAATGAGGAGATGAGGACGGATGTATTATGTTGATTGCCTTACCGTCGTAGTTGTCGATTGTCGAGTTTTGTATTACGACATTAGTACTTCTATATGTGTCCCAGCCGTCTGTGTTCTAAATCGTCGTCCCTTCGTCAGTCAAGACCACGCAAGATATCGTCGCAGTCTACTACCTGTAGATAACTCATCGACGGAGTCCAATGAAAAGGACAACTCACAGCTGGAGGCGAACTCGAGTTCGTCACTTCGTTATAGATATTGATGTCTGTTATCAAGACGTCGCTTGAGTTCATAATGACGTTGAACCAGAATGGCGAATTCTTCATGTTGAGCCCTGAGACTGAACCGCCGACGAGTCCATCAGTGGCGAAGATGATAGGCCTTACCACCGTCTCGTTACTTCTTTTCGCCGTCCACCATGTCTGGCCCAGGCCTAGTATATATATATGAATTAGCTCGTCACCTCCCATTCTCACGTCATTTTGTATGCACATCTTCTTTCCAAGTTGCTTGTCATCTTTATCTCGCAGTACTCATTCCTAAGTAATTGAAGAGCACACACGCAAAGAATGAAGAAAGTCGCACGAACCATCTAAAAGACCAGTGCCCAGACCATATATATTGACATCCCGCCCGCCAAACTTCCAGAACAGGTGGATGTCCTGATAGGCATAGGGGAAAGCCGTCGTCTGCCAATACTCGACGTCGTCTTTGAAAACGACCGTACCGAGGATTAAGATGTCGATGCTTTCCAGGAATGTTAGGTCGGTAGGCGAGGCAATCGTATAAGTCGTATCCGCTAGTAAGACCACCGTGCCTCCATTATTGCACACTTTCGCAGCGGAAATCAGAGCCGGGCCGGCGTCCTCGACCTCGGGGTCTACGACACAGACCTTGGAAGGGTCGCGGGCTGCGCTTGGTGGGAAAGGATTCGATGGCGTTTTGGGCCCGATGGTTAAGGTTGGGAGCGTGGGAAGTGAATATGTTGTAGTTGCTGCTTTTGCTGCTGCTGTCGCGAGCAGAGCAGCAAGAAGACAGCCCTGCATTTTGGGTGATGGCGGTGTAATTGGGAGTAATCCTTTACGAGGCGGGTTCTATCACAGTATCAACTGATACTTGACCTTGATCTATCTACATCATAAATAAGGCCACCGGAGTCTACATTGCCTTTTTCCTTCATTGTTTGAGGACTACGCTTAATAACACCCTTGAGAACGACGATCTTGGCGGTCGCGCGGGGAGGTTATTGTTGATTGATTTCCCACCACTCATCATTTTGCGTCGGAAGTAACCGAATGGTGACCTGCGGGATGCCCCTCATCATGATGGAGACATTGTCCGTATCCTGGATGTATGCGTGGAGATCTTGAAGGGACTCTAGTTGCATACTCGTGGGCTCCTCAGCGACGGTTTTTCTAGAAGCTGGGGTTTAAAATCCAGATAGCGAGAGTGGAAAATTCAGCCTAAATGGAAACACAGGACGACATTAATAATTATATCGATTGAGAACTACATGAATGGGCCTTCACAATTTTAGAAGGACAATTACTTGATTTCGGGGGTTTTGCGCATTCATATTGCGAATACCTCTCAATTCAAGATGCTGGGGGTGCCGCAATGGGGATACCTTAAGCACTAGAATACGCCTATGTCATCCTGAGCAAACGTCCATGAGTCCCTTCGCGACCGGCAACTCATGAACATAAATTTCTCACAAGCCTGGGTCACATTTTATGTTTGCCCCGCTGAGGGTTGATACCGTAGTCGTGGCTTGCCTAGGTCTTCTTTCCCTCAGCACACGACCCAACAGTCGAAAATCTCAGCATATCCAGTTCAAGTAACCCAATCAGCTCAGAGTGTCGTTGGCGACGCAACACACCGATTGCATTCATGGCCAAGCTTCGATAGGATCCAGCGCTTTTCTCCTCGAGCATACCTCCTTTCATCTAATCCGACTCATACCAATCAGACATTGCTCTGTCGAGGATGGTGGATACCCTATTTCGCTGCGATAGTTCCATCACACATGATATCCGGGATTGATATGGCGGACTTGATGATATATCATGATATTTTAAGTGCTTCTTGGGGAGGAGTTCGAAGTGGTCATATATCTTGGCTTCATTGAGTAATGGGCCCACTCACAACGCCTCCGTGTTTCACCGTGTGAACGATGCGCCATCCTCCATGAGGCGAATCATCTTGAGTTCCGCTCATTTACTCTGAGATATTGAACATAGATCAATTATACGCCTCCAGTTCGAAAAGCAATATAAGTTCTGAGTCCCCTGGATTATTATCACCTAAGCACTCATCGCACACCCCGCTTTAGACTCATAGCGCGAGCTGACCTGTCGCACCGTCATGTCGCAATTCGCAGACGCTCCACATTTTCCAGCATTCTATGAGCTACCCTCAGTATCAGAGTCGACTTCAGATGGCCAATTTTCGGATAGAGCATGGTGTCTCCTGGCGCAGATCAAAGAGAATATGACGATCACGAAGCCCACGCTCATCGTGACAGATAGGACCGGTGTGGACTTTGCGCTATTGTTCGAAGATAGTGTTAGCTTAAAGGGATTTCGAAAGGGGTACACTGTCGCCGTGCCTGGCGCGAAGAGGACGGATCGCGAGGGTGAGGGGAAGAAGGCTGTTGTGCGTGTCCTTGCTGGTCGGGGAACTGAGGCGAAGGTGCGTATAGAGGGGCCATTTCTCTGTGCGCTATTTGAGTTATAGGGTCTAATATTTTATTCATCTTGAATCTAGGTCATACCAGGAAGTTTAGAAAGAGTCATTGAGCTAGGCGTCGTATTAGAAGGTGAAAGAGAGATGAGCCAAAGATGTGCTGCGTGCGGGAAGTCCGAGGGTGGGTTCATGAAGTGCACTGGATGTGGCTTTACTGCATACTGTGGAAAGGTAAGAGATTGAACATTTGCCATTCCCGTTGTCGATTTCGCCATCGGAATTCCTGAGTGACTGCCGAGCTGATGCTGACTGCGGCGGTATGTAGGAGTGCCAGGTGAAGGGCTGGGGTGAGATGGATCATAAATCTAACTGTAAGGTATTGAAAGCCTTGCGAGATATGCCGATATAATTCGAATGTAGTAGGATTGCTACCTTGTATAGGTTAGACGTACCCCCGGTAGACATGCTACGGTTGCGACGTTCAGGGGAACTAATAGTATACCATGAAATATACGGATACATCAAGAGATGAATATGCAAATAGAATCTTATAGGCCATCAGTCGCATGAGAGGCCCCATTACAATAAGTCTACTGCGCCTTCTTCCGTTATCTTATACATAATATCTGTTCTGACAGTATACTTGGTACCAGCCTTCACTTCATCACCACAGTGCCTCAACCGTGAATGTTGGAATATGAGAACACGTCCAGCTTTGGGGTCAACGTCCATCTTGCAAGAACCATCTCGTGACAAGAACGTTGTCGCACCACCCACGAGATCCACGCCAGGGCCAACAACCTGCTGCGAGTCATTCAGATATAGATGCACAGTCATGTACGTCTGCACTGAGTGCCCTTCGGGCGTCCGCTCGCCGTAAGGGCCATCGCAATGGGGCTTGAAGAACTCGCCAGGTGTATATTTGAGGAAGCGCAGTCGCTTATTCACCCTGTAGAATTCGTGATTCACCTTCTTTCCAAAAGCTGTGATCCCAGGGACTGACGAGAGCTTCTCCTGCATCTCGGGCAAGGCCGCCATGCGTGCCCATAGCCGGTCAACAATCTCCTGGTTATCCCAAATGATCCGACTACTCTTACGATAGTCGGGCACTTGGACTTCGTAACCGCCGCCGATATTGACGAGCGCTGGCCTCCACGATGACCCGTCTTGCTTGTCCTCATCCATCACACTAGCCTCGGCGAGCTGGAGCAGCTGGGCGCATTCGGAGGGGCTCAAAACGTTGTCGAGAACGACGGCGTAGCAGCCAGCGAATTCCGGTAATACAGAGTTATCGAAGTCGATGGGCGTGTGAGTGATGGGTTGTGCATCTGCTGGATCCGACGTCAAAAAATTGTCTGGCATGGTCAAATCATTGGATCTGTAAACGGTCTTCACGGGTTCATGTTGTTCTTTCTTCTTCGGCTGTTGGTCCCCGTTTCGTTGGCTGTTTCCCATGATCTTATCCCGGGCCTTGGAGAGTCCGCTTAACATGTTGTAAAAAGTTTAGGATGTTGTGTTAAGGTTACGAATGGCAGTATGATTGCGGTCTGCGTCGCAGGGCAAACCCTTATAAGTCTAGCATAGGGCTCAAGGGCAGATATGTTGAATAATCGTTGGAGATGCTAAAAGGGTATAAAGATGTCTGCCTACTACACTGCCTACCTACTTCCTAAGGATTCAGACACCGCTATTGGATGAGGCTTGGAGGATGGTGGTGGGATTACATATTCACTACCCACACGGAGTAGGTGAATGGTCCAATGACTGGCAAATGCTGACAGTGCTTCCCTTAGGCCTAGACACAGGAAGGCTTAGCATCACCTACGCCTGCATCAGGCAGACAAGAGCTGAGGGATCTTGATCTTTGAATATCGAAGTGTTAAAACTTCCATAAGCTGTAAGGATCGCTGGTATGTGTTTAGGGAATCTAAAGTGGCCAATTGGATAGGTCGAATCGACAGCAGGCAAGGGCTAGGCAGCAGCAAGGATGCGATATGCACCACCTATCCTCTGGTGGACTCTACGGTTAGTGAAAACGGGCAAGGAGAGGGTTAGATGGGTATGATTCCCGACAAGAGCATCGGCACTTGGGCATCTTGTGATGTCTCGCAAAAGCCAAAGCCGAGGGGGCCATGTGGTTGTAGTGCACATGCAGCATATTGACGATGCGACATGTCGTGGGCTGGTCCATCATGGAAAGGACACCTACGAGTAGCCTGCTTCAAGGCCGTAATCAGCACTAGAGATCAGAGTCCGAATTGCGCCCCGGAATTCCTCCCCTGATAAATATTTACAGGGGAACTGGAACTGGCTGCCAGTGCATAAAAGACTACTCGTAGCGCGTACAGTAGGTACTCCGACATTGTTTTCGGCGGTGACTGACAACATCCGCGCGCCGCTTAGCTCGCCCTAGTGAGCTGGCTTTCTCTTGTTTTGGCGGCCAGCCGAGGCATTGAAATAGGTCCTGTTAATGACGAATTGAATAAACATTACAATTGGAATCGGACATTTTAGCAGGTATTGACAGGAAAAGGGGTCATATATGTACGTGTACAACACGCACTATGTGGCTCTCCACTTTCGCAGAAGCCGGGGTTCGTCCACCATCCCTTGAAAAATAGCGAGTCTAGACTCGCTGCACCGAGATTGAGGGCATCCGCTTTAATTTGGAGATCACAAACAAGTGGACCCCTTTTCAGGAACTGGCTAACAATACTGTACAGCCGTACACTACTATCCAAAAGGAACCTGGAGAGCCTGGAAAGAAAACAACTGTTACACTACGAACTACCTATCGGTAAAGGGCCCCTGTTTTCGTCCCGGCCCCCAAGGTCCAGTAATAAGGAGCCATGACACACCACTCCTTTCTCTCCACCGCATGGTGCCCGTAAACGTGTTCCGCCAACTTCCAGCGTGTGGGTTTTGAGGCTGAGATGGCGCCTGCGGGTCGAATACGAGTTTTTAGGTGCCATCGGTAGATGCCACTTAACACGATTCTTGGGTCGAGTTGGCCCACTATCCGCTGACTCCGGGCCCTGTTCTGCCCAGGGGTATGACGACGACGATGAGATCTTGGCTCGGGTCGACGTTTAGTGTACTGTAAACAACGTACAGTGGGAATGATGCTCGATTTCGTGCATGTATGGAAGCGCTGATCATTTTTTTCTTTTCTTCTCCGGCTTTATAAACATATATATACTCCTTAGTTTAATCCCAACTCCTTAGTTTAATCCCAACTCCTTAGATTCCTTTCTTATTCACGCCGGTTTGAAGGGAGAGTTACATCGCCTGTTCAAAGACTTCATAATAATCCTGCCATAATGCGTTTCTCTTCTGCCGTCCTCGCCCTCGCGGCTGTTTTCGGCGCTGTTGATGCTGCTCCCTCACCAGCCAACACTGGTCTCAAAGGCTTCAACTATGGCGCCTTCTTCCTGAACCAGCAGGCCAAGGTCCAAGCCGACTTTGCCTACGAGTTCAACCGTGCCAAGTCACTGCCTGGCACTAGCGGCTGGACAAGCGCCCGCTTGTACACCATGGGTATGTTTTATTAGTTATCGGGAAGCGAATATAGTGAACAGAAACCTAACAATGACTTTTCAGTCCAATGGGGAACTCAGAAAGATGTAATTCAAGCCATTCCAGCCGCCATCGAGACTAACACGAAGCTGCTCCTTGGCCTTTGGATTTCCGGCGGCACAGCGGCCGTGGACAATGAGATCGCCGCTCTCAAGGCCGCTATCGCCAAGTACGGCACGAAATTCACCAACCTCGTCATTGGTATCTCAGTCGGTAGCGAGGACTTATACCGAGATGCCGCTGGTGAGGTTGGCACATCTTCCGCGTACCTCGTTAGCTCCATCAAGAAGGTCCGCAGCGCCATCGCCGGCACGGCGTTGGCTGGTGTGCCTGTCGGTCACGTCGATACATACGACTCGTTCCTGAACTCGACGAACAAGGCCGTCATTCCCGCGATCGACTTCATTGGCTTCGACGGTTACCCCTACTGGGAGACCACCAAGGCCAACAGTATCAACGACGCTATGACTCGCTTTTACGACGGCTACGACAAGACCGTCAAGCTCGCCGGCAGCAAGCCCGTTTGGGTCACCGAGACCGGCTGGCCCGTTACCGGCAAGAAGAACAACCTCGCCGTGGCCAGCGCCGCCAACGCCCGCATCTACTGGCAGAAGATTGCCTGCAGCCTCATCGCAAAGAAGGTCAACCTCTTCTGGTACGATCTGCAGGAGTCCCAGTGGGGTACTGCTAGCCCTGACTTTGGCATTTACGGAGCTGGCGATTTGGGAACGCTCTCTCCTCGCTACTCACTCGCTTGCGCAAGTTAATCCCTTCCATTCTTCGAATGACAACATGGGCTAACATTCCTGAAGTAAATTTACGACCTGATCGAATGATCTTTGGACATGACTACGGATAGATAAAATTTGGATAGCATTGCATAGAAGGACGTCTGGTTCTCCCAAGTATCTATATTTAAATGTAAACCTAAATTTAATAACCTAGTAGAGTCTATCCAATACTAGGCAAGACTCCGATATACTACTCCCTTCCCCAAGAAAAAACTTAATATCTGTGCTTATTCATTATTAGCTCAATAACTTTGTTTCCAGACGATTTTTCGCACAGCTAACGTGATTATCGACACTGTTAGTGGAACGCAAAGTAAGGAATTCTGCCTCGCAGTGGTGGGTAGTGTAGAGTATGACGAAGTTAAATTACGCGTAGAACCTAAACTTTACGTGTAAATCTGCTCATTTAGTAATTTTTTAGGTGCTTCGAGTTCAACATGATTCGGTTCTCGGTTACCTAGCCCAGCTAGGTATCGCTCTCGAAAATCAACGGGGCTCAAAACTATGCTAGAGAAAGACTCCCGAGGTGCATTCCGATCTGCCGGGTGGTGGCTCCCCGACCTCGGCCGTCGCCAGTATAAGACGAAATATTGACGTAGCGCAGCGCCTTCGCTATGCACTCGCCCGAAACCCCGATCGTCGCTCTCACCACATCGTGTCGTGTCCCTCCTTCCACTTCCTGAGCCCCGCGTCACTGAATTGGAGTTGTGGTGGTGAAATGAGGTGCAGAGTCCCTATAATCGGACATATCCCGCTCGGCTGGGCTCTGCCCCTCTACCCTGCTAGATAACAAAAAGACGTCTACGATATCACGAACAGCTTTTCACACCCAAGTAGAACTAGATCACGACTACGACTACGAAATTAGATATCAAATATTCACCTAACGAAGAAATCATGCCAGCCGTACCTCCACCGGGAATCTACGTTCCCGTACCGACCTTCTTCGTCGGCAAACAAGCGTCGAACTACAACGCCGTGGCGGCCCCGGTTGACGTTGACACGCAGGTCGCGCACTCGCTCTACCTCGCTGAGGCTGGCATCAAGGGCCTGGTGATACTAGGAAGCACGGGCGAGGCGGTGCATTTAACCAATAAGGAGCGCTTCGAGGTCCTCTCCGGCGTGCGCCAGGGGCTCGAGAAGAAGGGGTTCAAGGACTATCCGATCCTCGCTGGCACCGCGACGCAGAACATCGAGGAGACGGTCGAGCAGCTCAAGGGCGCGAAGGAGGCCGGCTCGCAGTGGGGCATGTGTCTGGCACCTGGGTACTTCGCCGGCGCGAGCACGCAGGAGGGTATAGTTCAGTGGTTTACTGCAGTGGCTGATCGTAGCCCTATACCTATATTGATGTAAGTCTCTTCTTCGCCATCTCGCTTCTCTACACTACATGGGCACCCACCAAGATAGATACGCTCCGTAACCTATTTTACTGACCACGCTTCTGGCTCCTAGATACCATTATCCCGGCGTATCCAACAATGTCAAGATCACACCCTCGACCTTCGTCACGCTGGCGAAACACCCGAACATCGTAGGCTGCAAGCTTTCCCACGGCGACGTCTCCGCGCTCGCGCAGATCGCGTTGAGTCCCGAGGTCGACCACGACCACTTCCGCACCTTCACCGGCCTCGGACAGCAATTGCTACCGGTCGTCTCCGTGGGCGCCGCGGGCGCCATAGACGGGTGCGCGGGCTTCTTCCCGAAGACGGTGGTGCGGCTGTACGAGCTGTCGGCGAAGAACCAGCTCACGGAGGAGGAGTTGAAGGAGCGGAGACGGCTGCAATTTAAGATTAGCTCTATCGAGGAGCTGGTGGCCAGGTTTAGCACCGTCGGTATCAAAGAGGCGGTTAGTCGGCTGAGAGGGTTTGGCGACAGGGACGGCACACGGTTGCCGCTTCATGGGGGGATCCCTGGGGGCGATGCTGAGTGGGCGAATTGGAAGGATATTGCGGATAGCGTGCAGGAGGACGAGAAAAGGTTGTAGGGGGGCCTTGATCCATTTGCTTCTTCTTGGAATCTATCTCTTTTGCCCTTTTTTGAGGCTCTTATCCCATAGAAACTAACTGGTGGGGATGAGGTGGTCTTGGAAGGCATAGGAAAACACTTCGTAACCCATTCTAGCGAGAAATCCCCTAGCCAATATCCCCATAGTCGAGCGATATATAGCAATACTCACTTGCCATAAGTTGAACCCGAGCTCTGAACTACGTATAGTAGTTATAGGACCCCCCTGCCCTGTAGGTAGCGCTAGAGAACTTAACCAAATACAACACACTTTACCTTCTCTAATCTGTATAATGCATTATAATGTAAAAGGGGCGGGGCGGGGCATTCAAGAGCGCACGTGCATGTAGCGTGTCTTCTAAGGTCATGAGCTTTCTCGCCTCATTTTTACCTTGGAATATGGGCAAGAATGTGTTACATATCGACTACCCTTCGACCTTTGGTGTCCCATCGCACGTTGGGAATATTGAAAATTTAACAGGGGAATAATTCTCTCGACTATCACGCTGCTACTTGCTTTTCATTTCTCTTGTAGCCATCGTTGTCTCAGCTGACGCTATTTATTGTGAGTATTATAACAAAAGATTTCCAAGTCGCCGATCTGCAATCCAGTAGTTGAGCCTTAAGCTATTGGGCGAACAGATTTCAACCTTGTATTCTCAATATGCCCTGACCTGGTATGATCGCCTCATATACATATAGATAACACCTGGGCAATGTATGTGAGATCTTGAATAATTGGTACTGCGATTGATTCTGTCTTGTGATATGTTGCACTCGAAGATTTGACATGCATACCTATTCGCGATAGAATCAGTATGCCTATAATTCCAGGGGCCGGAAGGGTACCGCTTGGAAACCGCCAACGATAAATAGGAACTGGGGAAAAAGGCGTAAAAAGGAATTCAAACAGAAGAAATACTGATGGTGATATCGTATGAATTGTGCCCCTCCATTTCATCGATTTTCATTCAACTCAGTTATTACTAGGTAAGTATATACAGGAGAAGCCGTAGCGTACCCGAAGTCGGCACTGCAGAACAGTACCTGGCAGGACAGGTGACAAAGCGGGGCGTGGCTGTGCCATGCTGTAGCGTATCAGGAGCGTGTCGCAGCAGCAGCCATGGATCCATTTGAAATTCCGGGAAAGACGGGGCTGACGTTTTGAACAAGACACTCACTAGCATCCCTCGGTCATCCATTCATCCATTCATTCAATCAATCAATCGATCAATCAATCAGCATATCCACTGTCAAGCATCAGCCATACTCCCTACGTCGCCTCTGTGCCCTCGTCCTCCTCCCAGCTCTCCGACCGACCCGCGACGATACGTCGGTACATGATGCTCGCTCAGTCGTAACTAGCCTAGACCAACCAGAACGGACGAGTACGCGCATGCACATGGTATTTGCATCATAGAATTTCCCACCGTCGCGCCCTCATATCCTCCTTTGAGGCTCGGCCCAGGATGGATTCGTCTCAAAACTCCGTACACGAGCAGTCGCCTGCCGAAGAGAAGAAGACGAGCAGACGCCCCGCCAACACAGCTTTCAGACAACAGCGATTGAAGGCCTGGCAACCCATCCTCACACCTAAAAATGTCATCTGGATCTTTCTCGTCCTCGGCGTCTTTGCCGCCGTTGTTGGAGGACTGCTGATCTATGCCAGTCGGCTGGTATGAGGCTCTCTCGTTCATTCAAGGTGCAACGGAATGGGACGAGCGTTGGCTGACCATTGGAGTACTAGATTTCCGAAATCGAACTCGACTACACAGACTGCGGATCAAAGGCTACAAGAGAGCTGACACCCATGCCTTCAGACCTCGTCACGTCGTACTGGCGAAGCAGCAACGGTTCCACTGCCGTAAACGCTCAGTGGAAGATCGTCAACAACGTCAACCATACCTATGTAGGCGACTACGAAGTTACGAAACTCAGAAATTGCAGTCTTCAGTTCACTATCCCGCAAGACATGAATGCGCCCGTGAGGGCCTATTACAAACTCGACAACTTCTACCAAAACCACCGTCGCTATGTCGCGTCCTTCAACGCCGATCAGCTATTGGCTAAGACAGTGAGCACCTCGACCCTCGACAACACCAACTGTCCCCCTCTGGCCACCGAGGAGGTAGATGAAGACGGCAAGAAAATAGTCCGTCAGATCTACCCCTGTGGACTGATCGCCAACTCCATCTTCAACGATACGATTGGACCCCCCAAGCGCCTTGGTACCAACGAAAGCGATTACTACGCATGGAGCGAGAAGGGCATCGCCTGGGAATCCGACATGGCACTCTACGAGAACCTGAAGAACCCCGATTACGATTTGATCATTCCGCCGCCCAACTGGCGCATTCGTTATCCCAACGAAAGATATGACAAGGACCATCCGCCACCCAACATCAAGGACGACGAGCATTTCATCTCATGGATGCGAACCGCGGCTCTTCCGACCTTCTTCAAGCCTTGGGCCTTCGGCAACGAAACCCTAGCTGCAGGCACTTATTCTATCGATATTATTGACAGTGAGTCCCACCAACTTATCCCCCAGTCTTATGATACCTGATGCTAACGTCGTGATACCAGACTTCAACATGACCGCATACAAGGGCAGAAAGTCCCTCGTCATCACCACCACCGGCCCCCTAGGCGGCAAGAACGACCTCCCTGGCATCCTGTGGCTTGCCCTGGCCGGATTCTTCATCGTCATGTCGCTCCTCTTCGTCGCCGGGAGCTTCCTCCGGCCCAGGAAGCTCGGCGACCACACCCTCCTCTCCTGGAACAAGGAGACCACCTCTGCTGCCAAGGGCAAGGGCAAGGCCCCTGCTGGCCCCAGTATCGGCATGAGTACTTCGCGGGATCTATAGCCGGCACGCACAAGACAGCATATATGTCCGTGTGCAGAGAGACAGAGGGAGAGAGGTACAAACACAGAGGCACTAACTAGGTTTTACGGCGTTTAAATGACACGGCATGGCGTTCCTTATTATTTTTCCCCCTTGAAATGATTGATTTGGGTTATCTATTCTTACGTGGCGACAAACCTGTATTCTATTAGACTGAAGCAAATTTGAGATCTGCCTACCTACCTACCTACCTACCTACCCACTCATCTATCTATCTTGATGTGATGTGATGTGATGTGATGTAAATGGAGGAAATGTCGTGATACCTAGGCCATTGAACCAGCGCCGTTAGGGTATTCATCTCAGGGATTAGGTTCTTAATGTTGATTGATATATATTTCGCTTTTCAGTTTTGCCTATCGTGACAAGAAGACTTTCTGAAAACCTTCATCAAATAACAGACAAGCAAGGAAGGAAGGAAAGAAGTCAACGCCTAACCTAGCCTAACCTAACCCGAACCACCCACTACACACTTAAGTATCCAGCCCAGTGGGCAAGCATAATTTCCTTTTTCTATCAAAGCACAAACCAACATACCATTTCTTCTTCTCTGTCGCCTCCTTATTCCCATTCCATGTGCGCCGGACCACACCCACCCACCCACCATAAACGAAGTTTCAATCTGAAGCTTCCCTTGCGCCGCACCCGTCTCCGTATGTGGATTTCTGAGGTTGAATATGGCTATTCAGTAGTCGTGCGTTATAATGTACAAATTCCATTGGCATAGATGAAATTATCGAACCGTAGTTTGACGTGTAAACGGAAGAACGAAGGTATATCCTGATGCACCGGAACAGTCACCAGGGGCAAGAAGCTGTTTCATCGTCCACGAGCTCCTATGCTTCCGTAGCAGTGGGTTCTTCTACTTTCGTCTTTTTGGGATCCTCTTGGCCGTCCGCTTCTTCTTCGGCCTTCCGCTTGCCGCCGTTTTCGCTGCCGCTGTTTTCCTCGGGCTCGGGCTTGGGCTCTTCCTTGGCCTTCTTGCGGACGAGACCCGAAAGGTCCTTGGCATTCTTCTTCGCCTCCTCGACGCGCGCTGCCTGCTGCGAGGATGATTCCCCCAGGGCTTGGCCCAGAAGACCGGTCAGCGGATTATCCTGGCCCAAGGCGGCATCCATATCGACGGGTGGTTTCCGGAGATCGGTAAGCTAGTAATTCAATCAGGGTTAGTGACTACAGATCACAACACAGAAAGCTTCTCAGAAGACCGGAATCGCGTTGACAAGGAGTCGACGGGAAAGTGGTAGACTCACCCGCTGCTCCATGTCCGCAATAATCTCCTTGACGTCAGTGATCTGCTTTCTTGTCTCGTCGTTATCCTCGGGTGCGTGGGAAGTCGCTAGTTCTACTTCCTTATTTTGGAGCTTGAGCTTTGTGCTGTTGATGGCCTTCTCTAGCTCTTCGGCAGCCTCTGTTCGCATGTTCTCGTCGACCGTCTTGAGGCCGCCTGCGGCGCTGTCTTCGCCAGTCGTTGTCATGGATGCGAACTCGAGAGCTAGTGATAGCTTGAAGTGAGCCTCAGCGATAACCTCTGAATCTTCTGCGTAGAGTCCCTCCTTGTATTTCAGAGTCGCACGACAGTCTTTAATCGCCTCCGGAAACCTGTACTGACTGTCAGTGTGTTGGCTTCCCATGGCTATCAAGGCTGAACAGACTTCTCGTTTTCAAGGGAGATCTCGGCTAATAGATCATGAATATCTGCGAGCCGTTCTTTCATGTGGCGGACAAGCTTATTCTCATCGGCAGCAACATCCTTGTCGGGCCCATCTGTGGTGCTTGCTTCGTCGAGCTGCTTCTCGAAGAGAACGCGCGAGAGTTCGAGGATCTCGAATGCGACGGCGAGGTCGTCCTCGTCCTCCTCTTCATCATCCTGACCTTCCCTATCTGCCTCTTCCTCCTCATCCGAGTCTTCAAAGTTCTCATCGCCATTGAATTGGAACAGTGGTTTCTTTGCATCGGGTAGCTTTTCCTCTTCAGCACCGGCATTTTGAGCGATCGCGGCAACCCCTTCGTCAGCGGCCTCAGCCCCCTCGGACTTCTCTGTCTCGGGTGCATCGGTGGTGGAAGGTCCAGCTTGCGGTTGCTTTTCTTTAGGCTTGCCCGCGCTGCTTGGCTTCTTTTTCTTCTCACCGGGGGCCTTTCCGCCTAGGACATCACTCTTCATCTGTCCAACTTTGAAGAGACAGCGACCGTAGAGAAATAGGACGTCGGCGTTCTCGGGGGCCATTTCGCCGTTGAGTTCAGCCTGTCTTTCAGTAGCAGACGAGAAGATTTCAGCGGCCTCGTCGTACTTCTTGGACTGGTAGAGAGCCGTGGCTTTCGCGACCATGTCAGCCAGCGACACGTTCAGAGACTTGGCGCGCTCTTCAGGATCCATCGGGGGCATTGACTGGGGCGTTCCCACGGTAGAAGCAACGGCAGAGGGGATCGCGGAAGGGGCGGCGGAGAGGGTGGACGTGTCAGCGGGAGTCGAGTCGGCCATGATGGATGTTCAATTGATTCGATGTTTCACGATGTCAATAAAGTAGATTGATTGGAGCCGACGTATGAACCTTGTTAGATCGCGACGCAGCAACGACTAGAGGTGTAGGTTGGCGTAGGATTGCTGATGACAGAGCCAATTGGGCTGCGGCTCAGATGCGGAAGTGTCGAGATGGAAATGCAAGGCACAATGGCGATGCGACAGTCAGCTCATGTGTGTGTAGGTAGGTAGGTAGATAGTTAGTGTCCAGGCTTCGCCTTGAAAGACAATCGGGTGGCGGCGACAAGCCTTGGTGACGAAAGGTGGGCAGTTGCCAGGTGACGCGATCCCAGGGCTTGGCGCAGGTAGCTACCCACAGCTGTGCCGTAGCTATCGTAGCTGCTGTAGGCCGCTTGTGTCTAATCGGCTCAGCACGCGTCGAGCTTTCCCGCTCTCCCGCATTACCTACAGCCTACTACCGCATGCGCCTGCACGTTTTTGGGAGCGGTTGGACCAATCATGTGCTCGGTTCCAATTCACGAGCCGTGTATGTGCTGCTTCGAGATGCACTGGTACCTGCCAGCTTACCGAACTCATGACCCTCGAGGCGGAGAAAGAAAAACTAGATAGACCAAAGGTGTAGGTAGTAGGTGTAGGTCTGGCTAGTTTTTTCTTACTCCGCCTCGACCCTACCTTTTACATGCCCAATTGATTCAATCCACATCAGATACTCAAGTCGAACAGGATTAGGTACTGGCGCCGTCTTCACAACATCGCTCAAGTTGGAGGTGGTTCGCAGATGGCAGGGCGGGCTTATGTTAAAAGCCTTTAATGTACTACGCAAAGTCTTAAGCCGCTCCACGCTGTGAGCACTTGCTTGGAAATCATGAAATGATTTGCAATTGAAATTCGTGAGAGACAGGCCTGTGCAACATTTGGTTGAAGGTATGACATTAATATAAAAAAAGGAGTTAGGATCATGGCTAGGAAAAGCATGCTAAAACCTATTGCGAAAGGAGCGAATGGGGGAGAGGAAATTCTACCGCTTTAGCTGCCTTTCCACGGAAGCAAATGCAGCTAGGGGAGGAATCGCATGAGGCGCTATAGTTGAGATGGACGATGTCAAAGAGTCTGGTTTGTGTTTTGTACACCTCCCTAGCTTGATCAGATCTCCGAAACATGCTGTGATTACTTCTCGCCGGCATTGTCTTACCATTTTCCCTCTGTCCCCTTTCAGTCACCCCCAATTGAAATAGCAGCTGAAAGTGGTGGGAATATCCGTAAAATCCCCCCCCTCGACCGTGTTATATCAAGTCACGATAGCCTTGTGCTAGTGACCAAGCACATACCAGTGAAGGGAGAAGTACGCTGAAAAAGGGATTGCCGGTCGCGTTGAGCATATCAGATCTGTTAAGCCACGAGCAAGAAAATGCGGTCACACAACGTGCGCCACGAAGTGGGATATAAGCCTGTGTTTCTTCACCGGTTAGAGTAGGTAGTCGTAGCAAAAGATCACACCCATCCCAAACCCCACCAAGTCCTTTACCACCTTAATCAGTTACAAAACAGTCAAATAAAATGTTAAAAATGTCTAGTTAACTCGAAGATGTTCCTTACACTCTAATTAACTATACATCTGGATAAATAAGCTATTGAGAAATATTATGCTGGGTTACGGTGTAATATAGTACAAGAGCGTAGTGTTAGTAACTGAGGTGTGTGTAGTGTTTTGCTACGACTGCCCCTGACCGGTGGCGATAGCTTCTACCCCCCAGCATCAATGCAGGAGTCAATCGTGCTAGCTGGGCTATGACATGGCAAAAAAAGGAAGATAGAGATAGATAGTGGTACTTCGAGAACATTGACCTCCACCTTCAACACCCCCCGGCTATAACCCATTGTGAAGTTTAATTCTGTAAGTGTGTCGCTGCAGTTGTGCTCGATGTCGTCTTTGGTTGGCTGCGTACATCTATCCCGATTACAGGATGCTGACGTCCCGCCACCACCTAGACCATGAGGGCTCACGCCATCATGACCAGATCCGTCAAGATTATGAGCTGCCGGGGAGGCACCCCCCCGGTAAGTAATACGAGATCACAAACCTCGGTCCTCCTCCACCCTCTGTGGGGATTTGTTTCTTTTCTCAAGATATGTACACGCATTGATTGATGTTCAGATATCTACCGAAGCAGTCAGGTAATATGGAGTTGTTGTTTCTCAAAGATGGATCGAGCACGGAGAAATGTTTGAATGGTAAAAACTACCTACCCACCCCTGGGTAGATCCGCCGAGGCCGAAAATAAGCATTTGACAGTGTTTCACATTAGATCTAAGTGAAGCGGGCTGTCGCCTATTAATACCTTACAGTACGGATTGCGCCATACTACCTACTACTAGGTAGGTAGTTGATGCCTCTAACCAGTGTTGGAGCGACCAGGCTTTCGGGAGGTACCTGAACCACTGCCTGCATGCAGTATTGGCATAGGCTGCCGGGGCTGCCGGCTGTTTTTAGCACACATACATATCATGCATCTTTTACTGTAAGTGCCTAGCTAGCATAAACCTACAATGCACGTAACTATTTTGTGTACGGATCATGATTTGAGAAATTTACTACCTATTAGGTATTCATTGCAACAGTTATGCGATAGGTGTACTCCCTATGCCTAAAACCTGCACTACATGTACTGTATTCCCTGAGCTGATCATAATTTGTGAGTAATAAGCTACTACAGTATCTGCCACGGGTGATTGACAGCAGCGTGATACGAGATGGAGAACACGACTGGCTTTGAGTGGAAATTAGGTACCGTGCTACAACGTCGAAGCGATGTAGTAATTCTTAGATATCCAGGCTTTTTAATCCTCTAGATAATACGAGATAATGCCGTGAAGTTTTAGTAGAGTGACACATTGATCAATGTTTTGCACTACGGCCGTGATGTCTCGAAGCTCATTGGCTAGCTACGTGCCGGGGTGGCTCGGTTACATGGACGAGCATGGGCACACTATCAGAACGCTACTATACTGCAAACAAAAGTCGAATGTAAAGAAGCGAGGCGGCCAGATCTTACCTGATTCAGTCTAGAAAGGAAACTGCCTGGATCTGAAACAGATAGAACCCTCCCCTACTATACACTCTGCAGGAAGAATCCGATTTTTCGGGAGGGCACAGCCATAATACGGCGCCGCGCAACCCTTGATACGTAAGGTAAGTAAGCACCAAGCCCCGACACTAGTCTTTTGATAGACTTGGGCTTGATTCGATAGGCACCGTACTGCAGGGCGCGGGTCTTGTTGCTACGCTGCGTCAATGATGTATTGCACCCAGCTGTACCTACCAACATAGGCAAAGTCAAGGTAGGCAGGTATTATGTGTGTGTAAGCAATGAGCATGTACAACCAGGATGCAGATTGGTAATATCCACAACGACTTACACTAGCAGCAGTGTCTGTCTGGATGGAGTGTACAGTACATACACGCCGGCTGCCCTATCGAAGAAGATCAGCTTTCACATCATAATTCTCACTCATGCTTTTCTTCTGCTACTCTTCCCTAACCTGCTGCCTTTCACCTCCGCGTTCCTTTTATCGTCGTATCCAGACTTGAGTTCGCTCCTCTCCATCGCTCCAACGCTCCAACCTTTGACATCATACCGTGACTATGGGAGTCCACTGAGGTGATCTGTGCTTCCGTCTATTTTCTCACCCTTTCGTGTTCTTTCTTGTCTATCTTTTGGTCCTACGTCTTTCTAATGCCGTCTGTCCTCGGTGACCAACTCCCCGCTTGAACGGCATCCGTTTGTCTTGGTGTTTTGGACTCTTGCGCCGAGACTAGGTCCTCACCTCACGCACCACTTCCCGCGTCCCGGATTAGCCGACGGCGGTGGACCTAGGTATAATTTGCTGAATATGATTGCACCGCCGAACTCTCGGCATTTTCGCATTTTCAGCGCACTCACCGTCCTCACACTCATTGCGACCTACGTGCACCTACGCCCGCGATGGAACTTCGAATATCGCGAATACTACGAAGATGTCACCAACTATTTTTCGCGTCCTGTCTACGACAACACTCTTTATAACGAAGGCAATGACAAATTAGTACAAAAACATTATAACACGAGCGATCCCTGCGCTCGCTTTCCCAATACAGATGGCGTCCTCCTCGTCATGAAAACCGGCGCCACGGAAGCCTTTGATCGTCTGCCAACACAATTGTTGTCAACGATGTCATGTCTTCCTGAATCCAAGTTTCTTCTCTTTTCTGATTTGGTAAATTAGCTCATGATCCTAGAGTCTAGCACTCACTAAGCCTGAGCGGGGCCTGGTATGCTAACCCTTGGATAGGAACAACAAATCGGCCCATATCACCTGTACGATGCTCTTGCAGAAATTGACAAGGCTGATAAAGATAGAATCGCCGATTTCGACCTCTACCGTCGCCAGCAGGAGTGTGACGTCTCTCAGAAGCAGTGTATAGACGCCGCAGCGGAGAGACAACACGCATGGAACTTGGACAAGTACAAGTTCTTGCCTATGCTTCAGCAGACCTGGAAGATGCGCCCGGGCCGTGAGTGGTACATATTTGCTGAGGCCGACACGTACGTTGTTTGGGCCAACATGATGCATTGGCTCAAGAAGCAGTCTGGCCTGAATCCTCGCGAGAAGATCTACTTGGGAAGCCGTTCCTTCATCGGCGGCAGGTCCTTCGCCCACGGAGGGTCGGGCTACATACTCAGCGGCGCGGCGCTGAAGCATCTAGTAGAAAAACATAGCGACCTCACCAGCCAGTACACCCAGAAAGGGACCGAAGAGTGCTGTGGAGACTTGTTGGTGGCATTAGCGCTGAACGACCACGAGGGCGTCAAGATTCGACAAACGTGGCCCATGATTAACGGCGAAAAGCCGACTACTCTGCCTTACGGCCAAAAACATTGGTGCGAACCCATTTTGACGATGCACCATATGAATGACCGAGGAGATCAGTACCATGTGGCAGTTTGAGCAAACACGCAAGACGGATGTAAGTTTTGACTCAGAGTTGATGGATGCCCTTACAGTCTGAAGGCTGCAATTGCCAATTCGATCGCAGCCCGCTGTTTAGAGCCCCGTGTGGTTGGTATCAAGTACTGATGTCATCCTTAGCGTATCTTGATGATCAAAGACCTCTATGACAGTCTGATCGCCCCGAAAATGCGCAAATCACGCGAAAACTGGGATAACGGGTCGGACGACGTCTGCTACATAAATCCCGACCCCGACGCACAAGAGCGCGCCGACGGTAAATCCCGCGATCGCCAAAAGAAAGCAGACGAGATGAGCGATGTTGAGAAGGACGCCTGGAAATCACCAGGGAACTGCGCCAAAGTGTGCGAGTCGGAGATCGCCCCGGAAGACTCGGCCAACAAGAAGAAGCTGCTCGAGCGAAGCTGCTTCCAGTACCACTGGCACGACGAGGTGTGCTGCACCGCCAAGAGCTTCAAGCTTGGGGAACCCAAACGGAAGCCCGACGACGACGACGATCTGAAGGCGAAGTGGACGAGTGGGTGGTATATGGAGGGCATCCAGGACTGGATAGATGCCATGGGCGAGTGTGAGAAGCCTGCCTGGAAAATTCCGGAGCTATGAGCAGACATCATAGCTTATCATACCAGCTGGACTTCGATGTCGTCGCGTCGCAACAGACGTCACACTTCCTACTAGATGTAATACCACCTGGCCGTCACACACAGCAGCTCGTTCGGCAGAGGAGATTTTCTCCCCCCACTTCCTCCCGTCTTTTTTTTTTTTTTTGGTCCTCAATCAGCCGTCCTAATGAAGAGGCTTGGTTGAACTCTTGGACTTGGCATATCTTGGCGCTTCATATCACCGGCGTTAGAAAAGGGGCAACTAGGAGTTTTGGACTGGACTGGGTGAACTTTGGAGGGGCGATACACAAAACTTTAGAGAGTGACGGGCCCCTAGGATTAGATAAAGACCAGGCATAGTATAGCACGGATAACAATAGTGCTGCAATTGAATATGTTTCGTGTAATTCATGTTGATATCGGTGATATGTTCAAGACCCCTGTCACATGAACGGGACGATACGAGAGGAGACGGGACGGGACGTTACGTTCGAATAAGGTTAACAGGGACCTTGACACCTTAGCTTGCGATTAGCTGCCTGTCTCCGAATTATCTTTATCCTTTAATCTTAACTCAATTCCCCGGATCAAAGTAAGTATGTCTAGTGACTACTGGTAGCATGTCAGAGAGCGATGCAGGGGTAAAAAGTTGTTGTTATACGCAGGTCAGTGGCACTAGGCGGGTTACATGTACAACTGGTACAGCGCCAACGCAACGGGCAGAGCGCGAGAGAAGTGGTTATGTGCCTACCTTGGGTAAATAATAAGTAT
Source organism: Xylaria sp. MSU_SB201401 (assembly GCA_002288965.1). Taxonomy (NCBI): domain Eukaryota; kingdom Fungi; phylum Ascomycota; class Sordariomycetes; order Xylariales; family Xylariaceae; genus Xylaria; species Xylaria sp. MSU_SB201401. The sequence goes on along the minus strand of NPFG01000169.1, from coordinate 19,819 downwards.
AGAAGTAACTGAGTGCCAGTTAGGTGTATAATATTTAATGTAGATATAGTTTCGCAGTGTGGCGACTCCGGACTTTGGATAGCATTGATCCATATTGTTAACTTTTTTTTTTTCTTATAAAAAAAAAGTGAAAAGTTTCCAACTAAGTTGCCCAGATGTCTTGCGAAATACCTCTCCTCTTTTGGCGTATTATCAATACATTCCCTTACTCAAAGCGATGCAGAAAGCATCAACACCTTGCCACACCGGGCTGAGAGGGTCAACTGACGAACTTACCCGGCAACGAAGCCGGAGGAACGAGTTAGGATGTGATGGTGCCTATTATCCTCCTAGTTTAATGCAGCTTCACTTCACAGATCACAGACTAAATCAATTCTTTGGCAGACCCCATTGCCGGGGAGACGCTTTGCAACGATGGAGAGCACGTAGTCCTTGCCACTTTATCCCTTAGTGTGCACATCAAATGCTCAAGATCACAGTTCAATGACCGAAACATAAACTAGCGAAGATGGCTTTCTTCATTATTTTTTGACGTGAAAGGCGCCACATCTCGCTTTCTATAAGAAATCTAATGATTAATTGTAAGCACACCTCCCCAAAACGGACGGCACCTAATCTGTGGTTTACTCGCCTCAGAAACAGTTTGGCTCCAATGCCCTGCTCTGCTCCAAGATTCAAGACTCAACACGGTCAACCACAGGGATCAGCCTCGTCGTAAATATGGCTAGAGAAAAGACTTGCCGAGGCAAGCAAGCTTGCCTGTAACAGCGTTCCAAAGGACGCGTATTCCAAAGCCACTTTGTCTTGACTAGCCGAAACTAGGTAACGTCATCAGGGTTTTCAAGGCCTGGCCTTTCGTAGTGTTCCCCTGAAATTTGGTTAAGGATGTTCATTGTTATGAGGCCAACCTGCCACGGGTAAAAATACATTGTCCATCAACTGCTATTACCACCGTTCCTTTGGGCAACTAGGGCCTAGTACAGTTTGGTAACGGGATTGCCGGACGCAATAGTCAAAAATGTGGTCAAAGACTTTAAGGTAGTTGCCCTCTGGATCGAGCCTTCAAATTGTGACCCCTTCCAGAACACGCTCATACCGAATAAGCGTAACGCAGTATGGAACTAACATGGGATTGTACAGGGACCTGCTTTCGCTGAAAGGGTAGAGAACACGTGCTACATAGGTTATACGATTCATCCCTGACGCACGCAAGTGGAAGTGCACGGCACGCAGGGTGGCGATGGCTCTTCATCGTCGAAGGAGCAGCCACGGCGGGCTGGTCTGTCATCGCGAGATACTTCCTCCTCGATTTCTCTTCCAACACCAACAAGCTCGCCGAGGCCGAGCGTAGGCTCGCTATTCAACGTATATTACCGGAGCAGAATGCGCGGAGGAATACTCTGACACCTATGCCCACCCATTTGGAGGCTCCGAAAATGTTTCTGGGGAACTGGCGTGTTTGGCTCTTTGTACTGGGATATACGGCTATTGTTGGCTCCTTGACGCTGACCTACTTCTATCCAACACTTGTTCAAGGTCTAGGCTATACTGCACACAAAATGCAAGACCTGACGATCCCTATCTATGCCGCCGCTTTCGTTGTCAACGGCTTCACTGGCTACTTCATGGACAAGATTCCACAGTACCGTGGATACGTACTCACCTTCTAGATGACGGTATCCATGTTGGGCGCTATCGTTACGACCGTTGTCTGCAACTTTCACGCGCGTTACGGTCTTGTGATTATCGCGAGCGGTCTGTGGGCGGCGAACGGTTTATCGTTGTCGTATGCCACCTCTACGTTTTGGTGACATGCCGGACGAGGTCCGTGGTATCTAGTTAGCGTTTGTTAACACCATGGGTAACTTGGCCCAAATCTACGGTGGTTACCTTTTCCCCTCAAGCGATGCGCCCAAGTACATCCTTGGCTTTAGTGTCGTGAGCGGACTGTGCTTTACAGATCCTCCTCAAAAAGTATTCTTAGCGACTACAGCCTACTAGTTTAGAGAATTAGTAATTGAGTTTTGTAGGCCATTGGGTTTTCGGAAAGTATTTCTACAATTTGCCCGTTGAGGTATTATCAGTTTTATTAAACAATGTGATTGTTATTGTATCGGCTCTTCTCGTGAAGTAGCCAATTTATGGTGCGTAGAGTTGTCTAACTATTAAAATACTTCAATTGTTAGCAATAGGAAGATTAAGAATATTTGTATCCTTACTACAACATAATCCAATATGCTAGATAGTCCTGAGCATCAATTAACCAAAATGTTCGTCTTGGTCTTCGTTTCGAAATACCGAGGTTATCGACTCTACCCAATAACCTGACCTAAACAAATGGGAAAGTATATCACTTCATAGCGACGAGGCCAGCGCAGAGGTATGCGCTATTGGGCTGACGTATAATTAGAGATTACCGAATAAAGATGAACATCGGCTCCGAGTACTAATGTTGTTATTAATGCCTGAGTTGAATCGGGATTTTAGAAGGGTGATCGAGTATATCTTATTTCGGAAGCTTTAACTATCCAGTCCCTGATAACTATCGAGGCGTGGGTGCTGTTGCTATTGCCACACACAGGGACTCTCCCGAATTTACCTCGCTTGCAATTACCGCATGGCTATTATATCGAACCCTCATTGGATCCGCACATTTAAGTAAGGGTGAGACTGTCTTTGCATCTCAAGGAGAGAGCTCTGAGGGTGACATCCCAATCCAAGTAGCCCAGAGTGCTGGCGCTTGGGTTCGTTCGGATAGAGACCGAGTCCACGTCAGCGCAGAGGGAGCTGGTCGTTGACCACGGGGCTGGACTGAAAGTAGTGTCTTCGGATGAGGAAGCAGGACAACTAATTAAGGATTAGTACCACTCCGAAGTTGCGTAAATGCTAGTATTAAAAGTAGAGCACATGGAAGGATATCTGTTACACGTAGGTGACACCTGTACGCTGTTTCGTATGCCGGCTTCGGTGAACACCTTCGGCTGTACACCTCTGTACACCTTCGTATTCGCGCATGTCTTATTAGTATTGAACACGAAGCTATTCAGCCCTCGCTTGTTTGAGTCACTTGGTATAACCATGGAGGTTAGTCATCTTGGGAATCTCTGTATATAGATCCAAGCAGCCAGTTAGGTCTGTTTGTCGGAAGGAGTTGACCTCAAGGACCTAGTCAAGACCTTGAAGATTATTATTCAATTGAAGTCTTCCTTCCAAGCCCAATACAGCCCTTGTGATAATATCAACCAGTTAGGGCGTAATTATGAAATGGACTCTCTCATGGTTATCTACTTGAAGAACTGGTTTTCGCGGGACCTAGGTGCCAATATCCGGGTATTTCACCTTTCAGAGAACAACTCAATCGCAGCCACAGTCCAAAAGGCAGTAGAGATTCGCCATTTTAAAACTACTTATCAGTGACCGTTCAGCGTGAGGAGCAACAAATCCATCTGTTCTAGCCGTTGTACACAGCTTGACACTAGCTCCCTACCTAAGTAGGCTGAATAGGGGTAAAGATTGTACTAAGATTTAACCTATGCGCACAGTATCCGCGTGTGAGATGAAACGATTAGTTTGGTATCAATGCTATCGGGGCCCGTCCATCTAGGTCAGGTAACTCAGTATCAGCTCAGTCTTGCTGTTCATCCATCGTTTCCCACCATTATACGAAGATCGCAGGTTATTCGGCGCCCGATCATCATGAATCATCCTAGAAATAAATGAAAACAGCTTGAATGAGAGACGTTCTACTCCTACCTGCACGCTTTAATGAGTCGTTAGTTGTAACCCTGTCACCTGATCCAATTAGCAAAGTGTCTAACGGGTCGCCTGCTTTCATGAGCGCTAAATTTCCCAGTGTGTACCCACCTACGACAAGCTCAGCGCCGTACGATCCGAGGTTCTCTTGCCGCTCAGGCACGTATGATAGGGGCTTTGTTGCAAATGCGAACGTGATCAGAGGAGCTCGACTTGGTGGAAGAGACGAACAAGATCAGACTTCACGAGCCTTGTAATGAAATGAAAACAGCCTAGACGAGGTTCAGCCACAACACGGCCGTCACTCTACCGAGAATGAATCGCGCGTCCTTCAATTTACATTTCGAAATTCCTGTTCAGAGACGGTGGAGCAATTCCAGGCCTCTGCTGATGTTGACTCAGGCACCGATGGCAGCATCAACGAAATATTCGTCCTCGGTCGCAGAACGAAAGTTACGCCAGCCTAGTCAGCCTTCACCGTCGGGTAACTTGCTGTCTGTCCTCGTTCTCGATCTCGGTGATGCGGCGTGCGGGATTGATCTTTCAACAGGAAGCACCTGAAGAGCTCGAGTCCGTCCACTAGCTTGTGAAGGACGCTCTACAACTCTTCGAGCAGGTCGTCCTGGTAAACACACGGACGGACGGACGGAGGCCCAAGCGACAACCTAGGCTAAGCAGCGATCGAGATCCTGAGCATTATCACACGATTCATTGCGTCCACGTCGCTGTCCCATTCAAGCGAAGAAGCAGCCCGCTCACCTTCTGGCCATACACAATCGTGCCCCGAGAGGAATACGACCGCTTCCTTTCCCCGCCGGATCATTGCTGGCGGCTGTTGCGCCCAGCAAGTCCATTAAGGCATGGGGTGGATAAATGGACAAGGATTAGTATGAACGGGTCTCCAATACTAACGGACTGTGCGTTGGAAGCACTGGCCTACAACAACAACAACAATAACGCACCTTAATCTCCACAAACAACGTTTCCATGTCGAATTGAGTCCTTGCGTCCGAAGCTTCTTCAATTCCACTACACTGTCTCTACCGTCCCCTAGATACTTCGAGACCGTGGATGTAAAGTAGCATCTCTGTTGTAGCAATACATATTTGTTGATTGGCCGTGGCCCAGTACTACTGGGCCAGTAGTAACAATGCAGTTCTTCTTCGTATTGATTTTCTGTAGTCCAGTTATATGTCGCTTGCAGGAAGCTGTTATAGTGTTATGTGCGTTGACAGTTCGAAATAAAGATGGTGGTTGGGCCTATTTCCTGGTTGCGGGGGGAATCCATGAACAACACCTACGTGGTCGGTAAATTATTGGGGAAGGTATATCTAGGTTATCTACGGCATTGAGTGGCCTGCGGGTTATGGCTCGGGCCGTCAAGGCTTGAGCCCTTATGCCCCATGCGACCCAGTCTAAAAACGGCGCGACGCATTGTGCTGAAACATTTGCCGTGTACGATATTTTGCCTGGGGCCATGGACGCGGCTAGAAAATAACCCTGTTGCATGATTAGAACTTCCACTCCAGCGCGGTGAAAGGGGCGTTCGTTGTGTGGGGTGCCATTGGTCGGTCGATGAATCGGTTGGTTCTGAGAAAAGGGTTCCGCGACGCTAAGTTGATCTCGCATGGCTGACGTTTGGGGGGTCAAGCGGAAGATGTGAAGAAGGATCATCTAAGACGGCGAAGCTGCTAACCTAGGTGGATTTCACAGACCTAAGACAAGGGGAAAGTCTAAGACACAATCGAATTACTAAATAATGTGGAGGATTGCACTATCTCCAATTCTGTAATTTCAAAGCCAAAGGAGATAGTGTTGAAGCTCGCAAAATTGGACTCTGGCTGAACCTGTTGCATTGAGATAGCATGATAGGAAGAGGTGGGTCGGGCCAGGGTGTCTGCATATGTTAGCATTCAAGGTGGCGACATACATGGGCTGATCGATCGAGCGTTCAAGGATCTTCTGGAGTTGAACCGTTGGCGATACTCTCGCACGGCTCGAGATTCAGCCTCCAGTGACAACGCATACAGAAAAGTAGAGGCCTTTGCGGCCTTCACAACGGTGGTCAAAGAGTCGAGTCGGGCTTGAGAAATGTGTATATAATGAGCCAGCGACGACCACAAACCAGAGAACTTTTTCCTCGTCATCATCACAACACAATCCAGACATCCAACAACCAACTAACCACTACTACCAACAACTTTTAACTAGTCTCACGACTCCAAGCCACAACATTCAAAATGTCTTCCGCGTAGGTCCACTGGTCTTTGGAATCACGGAAGCGCATCAGCTAACTTGGACATCCAACAGTGTCGCCAACGCCCCCACTTCTTCCTCCTACGGTAGCGGTGCTCCGGCCACCCTCCCCATGCCTGGTCTGTCCGGCGCTGGTAACAGCGTTGCTGGTAAGTCAACAGCATCTCACCTCTTCCTCCCTTTTCCCCTTCCTCCTGGTGTCGAATCAGCTGGTCCAGCAACAGCTAACCATGATAACCCATAGGCAACCTCATCAAGGGACCCATCGATGACGAGGGAAAGCTCAAGAGCGCCGCTCTCCTCGTCGGTGTCAAGCTTGACCTTGAGGCTGAAGTCCACCTTTCTGCCCGCGTCCGCGGTGACATCGTTGTCGGTCTCTACTAAGTGTAGCGGCGAGCATCGCCGCTACCAGCGCACACAGCAATAACCACGCCCTTTGCATCTGGATTCGTCTTCTTCGGCAGCGGAGCTTGTGACAACTAGGCGTCTCTAGTATAATGCTTCGGGGTTCACTACACTTCACAATCGTTCTTCGTTCGAAAAGGGGGTTGGGGGTTCGGAACAGGGAGATGGCAGCTACTGTTTGAGTCGAGGTTTTGGCTCATGGGGATCACAGATGGGTCGGAATCGGGTACGCAGGGCAAAAGGGAAGGGGGCAATCAGGTCTTAATTTCTGGCGCAATCATTAACCTTATTGGTCACCAACTTGGCTATCAATACATCTATATTCATCACAACTGGCCAGTGTTTTCTGAGTTTAACGACTTATGTGATGCCTTTTCGCAATTTACTCTAACCCCCAATGATAAATCCATCAAGGAAAGTTGTCCTTCGTTCTATAGCTGGTCTTCTCTCTACGGGGAATGCACCGACATGCATTGTGCAGGTCATTGAAAGTTTGGATTTCCGCGGCTTGATACCGTCGCGGATGGTGTAACGAATTTTACTCCTGGCATTTTCCGGAACGTTGACTACCTTGTCGTAGGGTATATGCGTAAAACTGGCCGCTCCGGGTTGGTCAGCCTAATCGAGTCTTAGAGTACCGCAAGGCAACCAACTCCATGTCCTTAGACAAAAAAAACATGCTCCTTTATAACGAGGTTCTGAACTCGACATACAATTTAAGAATCAACGTTATGTATTATGCTAGCTAACATCATCACAAGCAAACTCCTGGGTACTCAGGGCCGCTGGCGAGATTATATTACCAGCGAATCAGGTCCCTAGACTGCAGCGTACTCTATATATTCGATGTTTGGGTACAGGCAAGCCGCATTTTATAATTCACCTTACAATGATCATCGTGTTAATCGAAACGTTCGGTACCATGCCGTCTTGCGATCGGCATGTATACAAAACTCTTATTCGTCTTTCATAGTGGCGATTTGCCCGCCGAGTAATTATTCATAAGAGCTTGGCTTGCCAATTGTTAATCCCCAGCGATTCGCACACTTGATAAATCAGCTCCGTCAGTCATGGAAAGAGCGTAATAGAGAACGGATTATCCATGATTCTGTAATGAGGAAGGAAAAGAAAAGAAAAGAAAAGAAAAGAAAAGAAAAAAAATGTAGCGCTTCTATCTTGGTTTTCCTGAGTAGCATAAGAAAAACACCTATGAGACAGGTTAGGTACCTGTTACAGTAGGGAATCGTATAGAATGATTCGCGGTGACATTAAATCAAAATCATCCACCAATGACCAGTTAGCCATAGGACTCTCCATACTGAGATACTAGTACCGTAACAATATCAAGACCAACGGAGCAGACTCGGGGACCTTTGAAAACATGCGTAAATATTGGCAATGTCGCTGCGGAAGAACCCAAGCTGAAGCACTGCAAGTTAATGCAATAAGTCCCGTTACACTGATTGCCCTGCAAGTCTGCAAGAGGTTACATCGTTGCGAAATGCCTTAGTAGCTTAAACGGTTTGTTGGTACAGAGTCAGCTTTCAGCTGACCAGATTCTGCTTCATTAACCAGATATGGGGCTTGGGTTCAAAATATTTGTAAGCGGACCAGACGCGTATCTTCGCATTGGATCTTATATGCATATTTCCTCTCGGAACTGAACCAGTTTAAGTAGATGTAACGTTGTCAACATCGAATACGTAATGAACGTCGTTGTTTTTTGAAGTGGGCTAACGCGTTAGTCTTGCGGATGGTCTCAAATTGACCTCATTAAACTTCCCATTCCGTCTGTCGGATAGGAATGCTGCATATTTACGGGGCGTAACAATCCTTGGTATTGAATGTGACCAGCTGAATATAATAAATGTGACAAATGATGGGATATTGAACATTGTCGCGATTGCGTTCTTGGGGATTATTTATTAAGGTTGATGGCCCTCGATGCCCTTCACGTCTGACTTGCTACTGCCAGGGCATGTCGTAGCTACAAATCATATCTTCAATCCCAGCCAACATGATGACCATCTCTCGTTCAGCAGTGTTTGCTGCGGCCTTCTTCGTTTATACGGCAACATGCCTACGCCCTACGGCAACGACGACGACTACTATTGCGTGGACCGGGACCTATGTTACCTCCTCCACCATCACGCCCTGCACCGGCCCGGCTACAGTGCTCGTTGTGACACCTCTTGAAGTTGAAACCACGGCCTGTCCGCCAGCCCCTACACCAATCAAACCCGCTCCTTGCGAGACCTACCCAGACTGTGCGGCAGCCGGACTCAACATAGACTATTACGCGAACGCTGTGGGTGGTTTCGGCACTGGTAACACGCCGCCGTCCTATTACATCACGGACGGCCTCTCGCCACTCGCCTCGTCTCTGACCAACGTCACATTCTTTGCCCAAGATGTGACTCCCGAGAATACGAACGGCTGGACACGGGATACCAACGGCGGCATCACTGTGACAGCGAACAACTTCACTCTCGTCTATTACGGTTTCTATCGCGCACCGAGCACTGGGATTTTCACGATCTGTACCTCGTCAGACAACGAGAACGATGTGTTCTTCGGGCGAGGCAACGCTTTCAACTGCGACGACGGGAAGCCGTCGCCTAATGCGAAGCCGCTGCATGTCAGCAGAGGAGGCTTTTATATGAACCCCATCAACTGCACTGATGTTTCACTTCTCGAGGGACGGTACTACCCGGTCAGAAGCGTCCTGGGGAACTACGGAGGTCCGTCAGCTTTCAACTTCACGATCTGGGAACCGGACGTTTCGTTTGAGGACCGCAAGAATGATCTCTCCGGAAACGTTTATCCCCTTTCATGTGGATGGCTGGCAAATGCGAGGCATCGTAACGCCACGGGCCATTAATAGTGTTGGGGGGATTCGTTGCGTCTAAGCTTATTCGCTTCATTTTACGGGTTATATAATCTTGTAGTGCTAGTTCATCGGATAACGTTTGTATCTTTTATGTACAAATAATTACGTGTCCCGCGAATTACACAAGTAAAGTTTGGTAATATTTACGATCCATAAGCTGTTGTTATAGACTCATGGCCCTTCATCCTACATGTAAAAAACTATGATTTAAAACTGTTGATAATAGTCTAACAGAATCGTATGTATTACTCTTCGATGGAACGGAAAAAAAAATCTTTTCTAATCTTCGGCGTATGCATGGAGGCTTAAAGTGCCTGGCGTATAATAGCTCATGAGTAGATATTAGTGTTATCGCTTGAGGTTGGCTTCGTTATGTGTGTTGCCCATCAGCTCTAGCTCAAGCCCTTTAGCTGCCTATGGTTATATAATAGACATGCGTATCACCGATTCATCTCTAGTACTCGTCACGTTGTATCCGATCTCGGTTGTATAAGCTGCTCGAACGCGCGACTCGTCGCCAACCTAGTATCCGCGTGATGGTGGCTGGAATCACGGAATAGGAATGTAACCCCATAACACTACAACACTGCCAAAAGATAGAATTTTACCGGGTCGGGATCTTGAGCATCTGCACTTAGTATCCATGGTACTGCGAGAGCTGGCGCATGGAAGATGAAAGGCTGCCTGCTAATACTCTTCTTGTGCAAAACATCATGAATATTGCCACGGCATTCGATTACCGGTGCAGTCCGAAAAGCACGGCCGCATGTGAGGTACAAGAGAACGAACCTGAGAATGCCCGGGTCTGTCATCGCTCCCTGCGCACGTACGCGTCGGTTTGCCAAATGTCTTACCTCATGATAATGAATCTCTGCCGGTGTTATTGTCTTGGAGAAGAATTCCAACCTGAGACTGCATGTCGGACGCCTGCCGCCCGATGCGCTGGTAACGGAAGTTACTATGTCGGTCTCCTCTGTTTGCACGGAGTAATAGAAGCTACTGTTATCGTATTAGCGTGTCCAGTCAGAGCGACGGTTAGCGGGGGATCTACAGAGCGCGATCGACCGCCCGCGAATCATTCCCGCTATGTCTCGGGTAGATCTAGACCCCTAGCGGGCACTAACTCCACTGTAGAGAATGGACCCTACTATCGCTATGCTGAAGTACCTAGAGATACCCTATCGAACACTGCCAAAGGTGTCTCAAACCGTAAACCCAATCAACAACAACCTAGTATTTGCTTAGTAATTCTTCGGCTACATCCTTTATGGTATTCATACTTAGGTAGGAATTGAATCTAGAGTTGACGTCCATGGAGCAGATTGAAGATGACGTCTAGGAAGAGAGGGGAGTTATAGCGGGTTCCCTTACCTACGATCTAGCGGCTAACACACCAATTGACTCCCATATATAGCATAGAATGACAAGTTCATTTTATTATCCAGGTAGGTGCTCAATTGTCATTGTAGCAATGTGAACTGACGAAACGCGATCCAGTTTAATAATTGAATAGTTACGTGCAGGAAAAAGGCACACAAAGTGTATGTCGTGGCATTAACACCATTGATATAATGACGTACACGATAATTCCAAAAGTCCGAATCAACTGCCGCCTAACTCTATGCATATGACCCCGTCCACTTTACTGGTTATTCTTATTCCGCAACCACAGCGAACAAGGAATAGACCTTGAAACCTCAAGCCCGGGTGACGTGACCTGTGATGAGTGAAGGTTCGATCCTCACCCGGTTCTTAGGCCAGGCAGGTGGCCCTGGTCGTTAGTTAATACAGTCACACGTTGGTGGATTTTGCCAAGACAATATACTTAGTTAGTTGAGCCTATAAGCAATTAAATAAACCAAAGTATACGAGAATAATTTGATAGCGGTAGGTTCCGATACACAATCTCGTCCCGCTTCTCAACTCCTCTTGAGTAGATAAAATAAAACCTTAGTAGTAGTTGTCCAGTAGCAAATATGAAACCTCAAAATGGAAAGGGAGGTTCAAGCCAGCTAGTATAGGAAACTACACCTCTTATTGTTTCCTTCAGCCACTCTACCCGCTCCTTGTTGTCGGAAAGATGCCTCTTTCTACCTGTCACATGCCATGTTTTTGATCAGGGATTGTTAAACAATTTTCGCTGTTTAGGGAGAAGGATTATCACTCGCTAGTGGTGACCTCTTGCTCAACCGGAAAGCTCTCGTCATTCGTCTAAAGTACCGTATTCCATAGCTGAACTCGTGCTCAGGGCGCGAGACAATGGGTTCCGCGTCGGCGCTTTACTACTCCGTACCACCGACGCTACTTTAGGATCCATCAGCAGTGTGAGTGTTGGTGACGCTAGAGAACTAAGTATAGGTTCGAATCCCATTAGCGCTAGTCCTGGTCTTTGGTAGACACCTCTTTTTCTTCGGCGATCCATCAATAGTGTGTAGAGTAAATACTTAGTAAGGAAGAGAAATGAGGTGCTACGACTACTCTGTCTCTCTTCCTTTTTTTAATTTTTTAAGCCCGAAATAGGCCTTTGTTGAAATACAAGATAATAGAGAGAGTACATATGCATCATTGCTCTGCTTCCCCTCTTACCAAATTGCAACACCCTTTTTCACCTTAAGACTGCATAGCCGGTTAGATCCGTGCTCCGGAACAGCCAAGCTGATCCTAGAGACCCAAATGACGACAACGTGCACAACCTTGGGTGCGGAGCTGAAGCTGATTCATTCGTACTAGGAGGCATCTCAAAATGGCACCAATCTCCGCTTCTTAAGTTACAGACGGAAAACTACCTTGATAGAAGCGAGAAGGCCGATACAGAAGAGGGGAGCATGTGAGCTGGTGCGATTGGCGATGGGGCCATGATGATATGGTCTGATTGATTGAGGCGCTAGCGCTGGACCCCTGCTATTAGTTTGGTGGGCTGTGGCTTGCCGCCGGTTCACGTGGCACATCGTGGCTACTCGCCCAACCGCTTCTCTACTGTCTAGCTACATAAAAAGAATTGTTAAATAAATAACCTGCCTACTGCATACGAGGTATCTAGCGTGAGGAAGTGGCTAAGGATCTATCATTTTAAATAACACTGTTTTTTTTATTCGGTATACTTATTGGCCTGCGGTAAAACCCGTGCTCCATTACGCATGCTCCGGGCTATTGAAAAAATAATGCAGAAGCATAATTAAACAGGAGATATACGTGTTTTTATTCCTAATACTGAAGACGCGCTTCTTAGTTCACAAGTAGTCTTATACGTTAGCCTGAGATAAAAGGGTTCTTGTTTATAATATGCCTTTAAGTCAGAGGTCCTTCGAGGGATACAGCTTGGGTTGCAAACTACTGCATGCCTTATATATTAAGGTTGAATTATACTGTCAAAGTTTACTGATTATCCCCAATCCAAATTGCGTGCAACACGAGAGTATTCAATTTAACCATGCCATGGGATTGCCCTCTTTGTCGAAGGATCGCCGTCGCCCGTTCCCGTTGAAGGATTAGAGTCGTCCGATCGCCCGGGTAGCCCAGCTGCTTGGTAGGTGTCTTTGTCTATAACACCTGTGCTCCAGTACGTTGGCTTCCCTTCAATCTGGAGGTATAACGCTGCGCAGCAAAAGGGTCAGCATATTCCGATGAGAAGCGAAAAGATCTGAATAATATCCAGCGTTACCTTTTGCCAGAATCGTAATGGGATCAGCTCTTGTTGTAGGCGAGCCCTGTGTAATCACCACGGGATTGCGCCGCAGCTGGTTGAGTCTGACGGATTTTTCGTAGCCGTAGATCCTCGACTTGCCCCCCACCGCATCAATTGGTATGTCGGTGATCCTCTTTGGCCCCTCGTTTGGAGCCACCGCTGTGGCAACCTAGTTAGTGAAGCAAGCTTTCGATTGTGTATTTGCACGGAAAACGTAGGTAGTTGACTTACTTCCGCCCACAACATGTATTAGCTCGTGCAGAATTGTTTCTGACAACGGCTTGAACTGATCGAGGGCCGTATAGCCTTCCAGGAGACCATCTTTATTCACCGTGTCCATTGAGCGGTGATCTAGGTCATCACCGCTTGGGGGGTTCCATCTCTTACTGGCGACGCTGATGTGTGCCTGATCGCTAAAATCGGCTATCTCGTCATTGAGTAGCCTTTTTTTGTATCCTAGGGCCTTGAGTTCTATGGACAAGAAAAGCACAGGGCGCGAGGCTCAATTTACCGAGAGTACTAAAGGATGACCCTGTGGCTCCGGGTTTCCTCTCACGTTTTTCACCGAGCCTGAAGGCAGAGACGCTTTTAGTGATCTCTCTCCCGTTGTCCGGGTCCTTCGCCTTATAGGTGTAGGCAGTGTCGATCCACAAACCAAGGCCATCGGACCAATCCACGAAAGAGTTGTCGCAATAGAATGTCACCTGCAAAGGATTGGTAGCGACCTTGTAAACCCGTTCGTATAGAGCTGCTATTATGTATCGTGATACTTTCTTAAAAAAACTTGTTGAGTGGAAACTTACTTCGGAGTGTTGTCACGTCACCTTCTTCAAAGAGAGGTTCAAAGGCGGCTTTGGTCGTATCTTTGGTGAGATCGGCAATTTTATCGTGTGCGTCTATGTAAAATATATATGAGTCACTGCTGAACGTCAAAGACCCTCTAGATTTCTCTCGTACTTTTTGCTACCTTGATGGCTTCCTGAATAGCAGCCTCAATTCTGGTTGCGCCTGTTGTATCGCGACACACAATGGTATACCCAGCAAGTGAACCCGGCAGTAGTGCCGGGATGAGGAGAAAAGGAAGGCGCATATCGGAGCTTTTGATACTGCGAGAGCAATTTGATAGTACAAATTGATAAAAGATGTGCCTATAAGGGACACAATGTGGAATATGTTTGGGTGCCCGACGGATTATAAAGAAGACAGCCCTGAGTCAAGTCGAACTAAAAGCAGTCTCTTGCCCAGTAGGTGTAGGCTAATTATGTACTATAGTATACCTTGAGTAGATTTGATTATGTATCGAACTTGTACTAGACTGTTCAACCACTCGGATCTCACGATATGGCTGCCATGGATTCTACAATATTGCCGTGCCTGCCTACTATATTTAGAATGGCACTACTACTCTAAGTACTATCTTGGCTAAGAAACGTGGTAGCATGACAGGGGGAGCTTGGCAATCTCTGGCCTCCCATAGAGCTGACATCTCGGCGTTAGCCTTATAAGAATACCCTGGCATTGAATGCCAACTAGGCCTAAATAATATGAATAGTAACAACTACGCTGTACAGTCGCATGATTCTTGTAAATTAGCGGCGCAGACAGGCCACTGCGTGTGCACCTAGTAGACGGACCGGAGAATTTTCATGGGATGATCGTGTACTAGTGGTATGGCACTACTTCTATGATCAAGTCATGGTAATGCCATATATAATTTTGCTCGCTCGACCGGCTTGATAGAGCTACGATAACCGAACACCCACCTATGTTCTCTTGAAGTCTACCGTTCACCATGGCTAGGAGATTAGTTACTCTATTACCGCTTCTAGATGCTGTGGCAAAGGCCAATATCTTTTCGCTCGGGACTGAAAAGCCAGGCGCTGCAAAGCCACGCAGAGCCTTCACAGCAATCCCTCCACGAGAAACGGGCCAAGTTGGCGTCGAGTCTGATTACGTAAACAGCTCTCCACAACCCATTCAGGAGAGACAGAACTATGTCGACCAGATCCCGTTCAACTTTTGCCCAGAGGATTTCGGTAAAGCGCCCAAGGCGTGTGACATGTGTGGTGGTGACTCCTACCATCATGGGATATGCAACAACATTCTACTGTCCGGTCGTCAGACATTTGACTGCGTCAACCATGGCTACGGTTGCCAAGGATATTTCTGCGAATGCAGCCACGACGGCGAGGATCCCAACCCGCGCGTCACATCAACTACCGTTGTCGACGGTCAAACCGGAACAGTCATTTATGAGCCCTTTACTTTAACGGAATATTCCAATCTTCGGTCTCACACTACTGTTACGTTGACCGACCTCGCCACAGCAACTTATTCGGACGACGCGGGCGGCGTGGAAACTGCCGTAGCTGTTGTTTTTGCCGGGGGCATTGCCTGGCTTGCAGTCTGTAAGTGCGCGGATCATATATGAACTATAGTGGCCAACTACTGACGCTCATCTGTCACGCAGCCTCGTCTGGTGGCGCAGCGGCCATTGCTGCGATAGATCCACCTTCAAGGAAACCAGATGATGCCGATGAAGATGATGATTCGTGTAAATCAGACAAAGACGAATGTCCAGATTGCGGTGGCTCGGATGGATACGGCCTCTGCTCCAGCGGTGATCAAAAAGGCTGTCCGTGTGAGGAAAAGCAGAATTGTCCAAATGAACCCCCAAGGTGCTCGGACTCTGACTGCGGTGGTGATGTAAGTTCTCCAGACGTCGAAAAGGCTCAATATCGTGATAAAACGCTTACTTTACTCCTGATAGAATGGCGAATCACAATGCTCATCATCAGGCGAGATCAATGGCTGCACTTGCTGTCCCGACACTGCACCCCTTTGCTCAGATAGTAACTGTATAGGAGGCGCCTTACAGCTATGCACTGAATCCAAGCTACTGGACTGCGGCTGCTACGTGGAAGCGGACCCGGGAGATATCGACGAAAGTGATGATTCAGACGGCATTAAAAACCCGAGCTCCTCTATCTCATCTGTTGCCGCTTATGTATTCACGGCCGTATGGGACGCCGACTATGATTCGGTGATAGGATATCCAACCGCTACGCCTATCGGGAAGATAGGCAAAGGCGTCGATTTGAGAGTGCTTCCCATTGGCGAGTAGGTACTATATTTCATTGTACAAGCTTGAAGGTTGCATAGTTGGCTCCAGACATCTTCCAATCACTCCCCATCACACCTCCGCCCATCCTTGATAGTTGCTTGACAAATGTCTGATAACTATTAGTTCCATTACCTGGGGAGCCCACAGCTCGGACGAGAACGGCTACCGAGAGACTCTGTTCAACAAATTAGCTAAACGAGGTAATGAGGTCGATTTTGTTGGCAAGGTAGAGAGTGGTACAAGTAAGTCATGATCGGGGTTAAATCCTCCGCGTTATAGCTCCTCTCATAGCACCAAAGCTGCAGTTTCAGAACTTGACTGGCATCTATCTCCCCTCCCCATATCACACTCAATATAGCAATTACTGACTCCTGGTGTTGTAGTGGCCGATCCTCAGCACGAAGGGCATCGAGGCGCCTTTATCGAACAGATCGGCCAGGACAGCCACAAGGGTATCTACTCAGCCCCAAATATCGTCCTACTTCACGCAGGAACCAACGACTGTAATAAAAGCATCGAGGTTGAGACGGCGCCAGCCCGCCTCGGCAACCTTATCGAGCTGATCTTAGAACATGCCCCCGACGCCGCGGTTCTTGTGTGTAAAATCATCCCGTCAAAGCGTCCCGATACGCAGCAGCGAATCAACGATTTTAATGATGCTCTGCCCGACATTGTGTCTGGGTTTACCAAGAAAGGGAAAAACGTCTACCTAGTGGATATGCACTCGGCTCTAACTATTGCTGACCTAGATGACGACCTGCACCCCAAAGACGTGGGATATGTCAAGATGGCGAATAAGTGGTATGAGGCTATCTTGGTCGTTGACAAGAAAGGCTGGATTACTGAAGCAGGCACCCCAACTACGGCGGATGACTGCCAATCAACGCCGTCTTGGTATGGAGAAGGCAAAATTGCTGATGGCGCTAAAGTGTAATTATGGTTTACCTCGGCCCAACCGTCGTGATCGCAAAAGCTAATCCTCGTCTTCCTCAGAGCTACGAGCGATGGCGATTTCAAACCCGCATGGTATAAGGTGGGTGTGGTAGCAGAAGGGGCCTGCGATAGTCTCCTGCTTCACTTCATGGATCTTGACGGCGATGGCTTGAATGACTATGCCTGTGTCGACCATGACACGGGTAACCTGAACGTCCACCTTAATATTCCAGATGCCGATGGTAAAACATCCGGAAAGTGGAACAACCTGGGTGTTGTTGCGAAGCCACAGTCGACAGTTAAAGGTGGTTTAGGGGTTATTTTTGGCGAGTGAGTACTCTCAGCTTCTGTTTCCTCCCGCTCTCTCTCCTGATGCATGCTGACTGTCCGACAGTTTAAATGGTGACGGCAGAGATGACTATATCTATCTTGACCCTAACACCGGCGATCTATATGGGTGGATCAACCAAGGAAAGGGCTCTAGCGGCACATGGCAGTGGGAGTCGATCGGTAAGATTGCTTCAAGCATAGGCGTTGAAACCTTCGGCCCGCCTATACCAAGAGAACGAATTCAAATGGTGGACCTGGACGGTGAGTCTACATGCCGTTTTCTTTACTCGTGGTCCGAGAACTCACTGTGTCATAGGTGACGGAAGAGACGATCTCTGTGTAGTTGACCAGGTGTCTGGAGTTGTGAAAGCTTGGTTAAACACCGGCGCGAGCAAGATCCCCGATTATTACTCACTCGGTCAGATTGCCACAGGGGCCTCGACATCCGTTAAAGAGACCATATTCCTCGGCGACTTCACGGGTGAGGGAAGGGCTGATTATATGAGAGTGGGACACGGGGGCAAAGTCAAGTGAGTAATCCTTCGGGTCATATCCCTCCCTTCCGGCTGCGTTGAGAATAGATAGACTCCTGCTGTTGCAAAACTTTCCAGGTCGCGTTCGAAAAGATAATTGCTAACTACCAGCGTCGCAGTGCATCTGCTAACCGCCTGCAACTGAAAACTTTGGTACCTCGGTGGTTGGACGATATAACCCTGGCCGACGGACCAGAAGGCGCCGAGTCAGATGAAGTACGATTGGCTGACATGACGGGGGACGGCAAAGTGGACTACATGCTCGTAGATGAGGATGGAAAGGTTACACTCTGGGAAAACAAAGGCACAGGGGGCAAGTATCAGCCAGGTGAAGGAGTCGTTCTTTGCGACTGTGAGTTCTATCTACACCTTCTACTGGGGCGAGCTCTTATACTGATACGATGTGGACGAGTAGTGGATGGAGATGGGGTCAGTGACTACTTCTGGCTCGATGAGAAAGGTCGAGGCTGGGGTTATCTGAATGTAGGGATGGGCTCGAACGCCTGGCATGATCTGGGCCAGATTACCAATGGGCCGGTTCGCGATAGAAACCTTCTCCGGATGGGTGTTCTAACACATAGCGGGCGCGCGGATTATATTCTAGTCGAGGAGGATACTGGTAGAGCCTTATGGTCAGTATACAGGAATCTCTTATGTCCTCTATTACGGTGTCTTGCTCGGCTGCTCCCGAGAGCTAGCGAGGCTCGCTACAACTTATTTCGTACATAATCAACAAGTATACTAACTTTAGAATTCCTGATAGGTGGCAGAATTTGGGCCCAGACCTAGATTGGGGTTGGGCGTCTCGAGGTGTAGCTGCCACCGGGCCCAAGGACACTATCGAAAGTACTTACGGTTGGAAGTTCAAGGGAAGCAATGTGCGATTTGCCGAGTAGGTTTCTTCCTGTTCCAAAATATTTCCCCGTACCAAGTGTGGGCTGATAGGCATGATATAGTTTGGACGGCGATGGTTTTGATGACTACCTCTATGTGAATGACCAAGGTGCCGTGGTCTATTTCAAAAACCGTGGTACTAATCCGATATCGTGGGGCCTCCCACATTTGGTTGCTGATGGCGTTGGTGTTCTCGCACGGCAAGTCCAATTCGCCGATACGGACGGCGACGGGCTCCTAGACTACGTCGTCGTTGGCAGTGTTATCGGCGGCGCACGTTCCTGGCACAATCTCGGGTTCCAAAAGGACGGCTCTATTCGGTGGAACACGCCCCTTAGTTTCGCAGACGGAGTCGGTGTTCCGGGCCGCTCCGTCAAAATTACCGACGTAAGTCAAATTCCGATGCCACTCCATGCATCTATGCTCTTGTTTCTGACCGTTTGTGTGATTCAGATGACTGGCGACGATCGTGCGGATTTTGTAACTATCGACCCTGACACCGGGAGGCTCGATCTCTGGCGTAACCGTTGCCTGCCAATATGACGGCGATACTGGCAAGCATAAGTCTGGGGAAATTAAACGCCTACCTGTCTAGTGGGTATCATGATATCTGCTGGCGATGTGCAGATGCCACGGTTGTTCCGGCTCGAAGCCAGACATTGGTACTGGTTGGTGGCTATGCTAGCAATTTGTTTTGCTTGGTCCCATGTCATCTCACTCAACTAACCCAGTGTTATGGTATGACCATTGTGATTGTATTATAGTTGTAGATGGGATAGTTGGACCTAGTGCCCTAGCACTGTGGCTATAAGCAAAACCACCGGATCACGACCACCCCCCCTCACGACCACTTAAATCCTCCGAAAACACCCCACCTTTTTTAAAACCCTAATTACTAATTAAATAAAATAGCTAAAAATAGCTACTAAGCTGTATTAGGCTTAGTTTAATATAAATAACTTATATAATATATAAAGAAATTAATATTCTAATTATATATATTTATTTTTATTTTT